>JAVTVY010025397.1:0-105202 GCA_036873755.1 Hanleya hanleyi
AGTGACAATACAATAAGACTGCTCTTTGTATAAAGCTTTAGTTTCTCGGTGAGGTATGGGTAATCAATGATAAGTTTCACTAACATATTTTTCATCATAATACCAGTGTGTATAATGAGTGGCCGATATCACTTCTATGACTTCCATTCTGAACTAACAAACCTTCACAGACTGGCTGAAACTTCTTCCAATGTTCTTCACAAACCAACGAAAATCGTCTATTTCATTTTGAATTGACGAATCAGTTCTTTCCACATTAATCCTTGGATAATGCGTTCTTGACCCGGTGCACAGCATGGTGAGCTTTGGTTTGTTCTCATGATTTCTCCCCAATGTTTATAACATGTAGCGAGTTTTTCAACTATTCATAACTGATGTAAATATGATAATACGGATCAAACATTTTTACTATTCCAAGAAAGGACCAATAAGCTTACATTTATGACAATTTTGGCAACTTCGAGTCAAAATATACATGTACCAGTTATCATGGATTAAAAATACATTCTGTGTTAAAGACATGTAGCCAAGTGCCCGGATTGATGAACCGGACCTCAAGCTGCCATTGAGGTCAGACAGCATTGTCTGGGAATTAACTTGAACAATAGTGCAAATTACCCATTGACTCTAAAGTGAAAGGTATCCCCTCATGTACTGGAAATTCTCGAAAGTCCCCAAATGGGAAAGGAATTTCACTTATTGGTTTTAACAGACAGGTTTGCAGGAAAACAAAACCTGCCTTTCAAAGTGTCACTTCCAAAAACAAAATTTCAGCCTGAGAAAACAAGAATTACGAACCTGACTTGAAGACACTAGTGGCTCTGGCAACATTTACCACACAAGGGAGACCATATTCTCTTGCGACTACTGCTCCTGAAATTCATAACATTCACCATGTATTTACACAAAATTTAAAACGATTACACAATTATTAAATAATACAGTAACCATAGATTGATCAGCATGAGTCGGTGGTTTTGCCAGAACATAATAGAAAAGCACCTACAACAGGGATGAAAATTTCATTTAATTTTTTCCCCATCTTTAGCAGATATTGTAAGGGATACTGAACTACATGCATACAGAACAAAGGTGCTCATCAGCAATATTCAGAGACTGTCTCTTCATTACTTGTTAAACTAAACTGACATTCAAATGACACGACATTTGTAGACAATTGAGCATTCAAATCAATTTTGAATGAATAATGAACTAAGTGTATCCCTCAAAACTCTCATCAGCAGCTCAAATTTCAGTTATCTGATGGAAAATTGAAAATTTACTATTTGATTTTCAGCGTAACTACACTTTGGATTTTCTCCTATCTTTTAACATGCAGTTTTGGCAATTATCTATATTGTCAGAAATCCCCATGGTGAAGGAACCATGTGTTTTTGTTAAATCCAATCAGTAGTACATGCATTAAAATTATAAGCAAGGGAATATAAGGATGTCCACTGGTGGTAAATCAAAGTACCGTAATTAACTTATATTCTAATTATTTGCAGATAATCACAATGTCTTACAAAATTTATTAAATTGGATGGATGTTGATGTGCAAAATTCTCGGCTAGAAGGTTTTTAAAGGAAATCCCTATCTCTTAACCTAGGAAAGGTAGATAACCCAATAGGAATGAAAGTACTCAAAGTACTGATGTCTGGATCGCCAATAATGGGTTTAAAGTTTCAGAACATTTCAGCTGGCATGTTTCAGCCGATAGCAGATGTATGAATACATGTGGAGAAAGTTGTGGACGACTCTGTTTGGGGAAACACACCTGGAACAGAGTTTAGTCTTCAAGGAAGTGAATTTGTGAAGGCAGCTCATTTCGAAATATGCCAGGTCTTCGTGGTAGCAAGGAACTATTTGCAGTAATATGGTCAAAAGTGGATCGTCTGTATCCATGTCTTCTACCAGTTTTTGCGAGCAGATTTTCATAATTCATGCAATTCTATTGTCACAAAACGATACGACAAATTTGGGAGGAGACTGGATAGTTTTATTATCTGGTTTTATTGATAGTTCTGTGTAGCGCAGATATTGGCAAGAGCTGCATGTGTTTGTGGTAAGTGCCCAAGATCACTTATATATGCCTGGTGTTTATGGTAAAAAATTTTGTTGACAATTAACGACAGCGTTGGTGAGACAATTTGTGCGAAAATTCTTGTTGTTGTTCCTGTATGATCATTGCGTATATAATTTAGTTTGAAAATGTTAGAACACCAACAACAACACTTTTCGAAATTAAGCGGTACCTGAAAAATTCTATTGTTTCCGATTTCTAAAAATTTTGTTGTTGTTGGTGTTCAAACTTTTTCAAACTAAATTATAGACCTATTCAGGGAGCAGAGTCCCCCAGAATACATTGCACCATCCTCGCGAGCCAGTGTATCTATCGATCTGTTACAATTCTATTCTTATTCTGGCTATATAGTTACCCATACTAGTTCTGGATATAAATAGCTCAAGGGGTTTCCTCTAAATCAAACCAATTAGTGAACGCGCTAAGTTAGCTGAATATGCCAATCCGCTGCGAGGTAGGAAATATGACAGGTTTGGATTTCAGCGAGGGCCAAAGTGCTTTCATGTCGGAATGAAATCGACATCGGACGTCAAAGAAAAACCACAGGCACTGGATACCGACATGCTAATTCAAAACAAGTGTGGGTGATGAAATGTACGAGAATGTATGATAGAGGCATCGGCCCAAAAACTCGAATTATCAAAAATGTCCAGGTAAACCCTCTGTGAAGATTTAGAATTTACCTGGACTTGTGAAGATGACATTGCACTGGACAAATTCACAAGACAAGAAAAATATAAATACTATCGTTGTTGCTTCGACACATATCTCCTCTAGAAATATATTCCATGCAGTATGCGTACACATTAAAATAGTAGGCCTAACGAACGCCGACTTCACGGGAAAGGACACAACTACGAATGTTGAAAACTGGGGTCTTCATAATCGCAGAACCGGAATCTGTCCAGCGAGAGCGGAACAAGATTTGCACCGTCTGCTCTGCGAACACGCAATGATCGTGCAGCAAAAACAACAGGAATTTTCGCACAAATTGTCTCTCCAACGCTAGGAACAATAAACAAATTACGAACTATAAACACCAGGCATATATACGTAATCTTGGGGGCTTACCGCTTACCAGGTTTTAGCTGATTGCACGGAACCAGACAAATGCAAGAACAAAAAAATAGGGGTCGGCGTATTCGACTGAAATGCGTTGAATTCGACTGATGAAACGGAAACTCGGTCGGTTATTTGTTGATAGCTCGCTTAATACTGGTTCGATTCTGACAATCTAAACTTTCCGGAGTAGCTGAAGAGATTCTCTTTTCAAAAATATATAGTTTGATGACAAAAGTTTTTTAATTTTTGAGATAGTGGGCAACTGAAATAATCGTGTAGACTTCGCTGAAATTTTTTCTGGACCGACCGACGTGGTTTTTCTTGTCCGGAAAATTATTGCGTGAACTGACTGAAATACTTTTAGGTTTCCGGAATGCTCTACTTTTTTACGAATAAAATGATATAAAATATATGCATGTACCTTCTACGGATTCAAGCTATCCCTGGGCGAAGAAATATATATGAAATACCCTGGCTCACATTCAGATTTCGTTTTATTTCTAGTTAACATGAAACGATTACGACTATTTTTTCTTCATTTTCTGGTTAATACCCTGATAGAAGATGATGCACTCCCAAAGGGCAAATCACTGACGGATAGTTACAGGTCAACACAGGGTCATTGCAATATAGTGCACGTACACATTTTCAGATATTTCGTGAGTGGCAGCATAGTCTGGTCGACACCGCTACGCGGTGACGATCCAGACAAAAATGGGCAAAATGGCTGCCAAAGCCAAAAGCCCCCACGGACATCCTTAATGTTCACCATGTGAATTTTTTTCTATGATAGGATGTTGAGCGCCAATTATTGACTGAACCCTGAACTCCCATTGAAATACATGTTATTTCTTAGCTTCTCTCATTCTTAAACGATAGTTGTGACGTCACACTATTCAGCAACTGTAGATTATTTTTCTAGAATGTACTTCAGCCACTACATGTTATTTTCACACATGCATAGTCCCTTTAGTACACACAGGCTGGTGCGATTTTCTATTCCGAAATAGAGAAGAGGCGTGTGCTGTTTTAAACCTGCAACAAATCTGGAAAACACACAACAAATCCAAGTGAAACAAGGCACTTCCTGGTAAATCCACTTCCGATATCATAACGAAAGGAGTCGCTTCAACACCGTAAATCTTTCTTGGTTGTCCATCCTAGGAATGTCCATGTCAGTTAAGTTAGTTAGGTAAAAGTTAGTCACACATATCAACAAACAAAAGACAATCACAGTGCAGACGCTCTCATCAATGAAGATGTGAGCGACTCTGCCGTCAAGTCTCTACGTCCCCTCGAAAGAGTTGACCGAGTATTGACCTGCTCAAATTGTTTACAGCGGATCCGTCATATCAATAGAACTGGTACAGGCAGTCATGACGGTACGGACAAAACATTAACACAATTATTAATTTGGCCACGTAAACTGGAACGAAGATAACCAGGCGATGTGTCGACTACGCACAACAGCTAAATAATATAGTTCATTTTATAAATACAAAGTCATACAATAAAATGATAAACACTGATAATATAATATCAACATAGCGAAGCGATATTTTTGACCAAAGGGACACAAATGTGCAACAAATAGATACCACTTCTTCTTACACCGAGACCACCGATTTTTTAGCGCTGAATTTTTTGACAAAATCAATGTCTGCTTACATGAAGTATGTCAATATACCACTGAGTCCGAGAAGCCGACTCGTAACTGCACCTTCATTGTACAATAATATTCACCCAATTACGTAACGGAACACACCGGCTGTGAAAGTGTAGATTCGGGAAAAATAATCTATACCCTTTACAACAAAGAAGCTATCGTTTAAGTTAGAGAAAACACTCGGGCTTTCTCCACTACATACAGAAAACACCATGTTCAAACTATATAATTTTTCGGATATGCTCTTGATTTTCAAGCAGTACTTCAATCTAAGGCTGTTATTTAGGGGGCTCTACCATGAACATTTGTGACATACCATGAGAGAGTAGCCCTCCAATCTCTGTGACAAGACCACCAATCAGAGGGAAGTATGGTGACCAGCCCACATCAGTATACGGCACTATTAAAACATCACCTGTCTGAGATAAGAAATGACAACATTCTCATGTATAAACAAAGACATTAAATTCCATTTGTTTCCTGGATTCTTACTACAATGCTGCAGTTACACAATTGATTTATACCAAAATGAAATAAAATAATTTTGCTAACAATTGTTTCTCGATTTAAATCTTCAATTGTACTTTATCAGTTCATAGGCTTACTTCAATAGTATGGGCATCTTCAACAGTCTTAACAACCCTGGCAGTGCCCCGGACCACACCCTGACTGACTGGCATACCTGCAACACTGGACAATATTAACTGAGGAATGTTCACCAACATTCTGTACAACATTGAAATTTATCACAGTAAATACAGTCATTTTGTATAAAGAAAATCCTTCCAGTAGTTCTCCCTACAACATGAACACAGATTAGATGCCATTTAAATGTTATTTTTTTATGTCCTATAATAGTGGGAAGACTGCCTCAATAGATGATCTGGTAGAGACAACAAGTCATGTCTGATGTGACATTTGTGGATCTTTGAGGATCATGTTGAAAATTGTATGAACTGTACAAACCATCCTGATAAACACAGAAATCAGAAAATTATCCAAATCAATAGAGATGGAAGAAAACACAGAATATTACCTTCAAGTTTAACAGATGTTATTACAAACTCCTCTTCACAGATATCAGGCAACTGAGGCAAATACACAAAATATGTGACAATAAACTCAAAATGAGACACATTTCTGAGGTACACAGCACTATTTTCAAGATTTTAGTACTTGCATTTCTATTCAACAAGATGAACGATCATGATGCTCTATAGAAAAATGTCAGCAGATAAGTTGCTGGTATCTGTTGAAGTATTGTCCATGTTTACCATTACATCATGATCAGATCCTCAAGGCAGAAATCAAATGTCGCAAAAAGCTGTTATGTGTAAACTTTTCTGGTAACTGATTCGTTAACTGGCATGTTATGATTCGTAGATTATGGTAAATTTTATTAAAAAAAAAAAAAAAAATTGAACCACTCTTACCATATAATTACCCCATAATCACCTCAGCATCAATAGAAATTCAATTTCCTTAGACTAAACTTCCAGCTTCACAGGCATCACATGGAAGCACCTCGTCAACAATTAGCACCTCGTCAACAATTAGCACCTCGTCAACAATTTTTATTGACCACAGCAAACAAACAAAATATTGTTTTTTTTCTCATTATTACAAATTTCTCGCTCAAAGTTTTGCCAAAATGATGTTTTCACTTGAACATTGAGTAAATTGTTTGATGTCTTGTTTAATTTGCATAATAGCGCTATTGGTAGATTCTTGAAGTAAATCAAAGGTTTCATGTAAATTTGTTTTGCCAGAAATGAGGGATATATTTGATCTGTGCGAAAGAAAGAAAGAAAGCCAGAAAAGAAGAAAGAAGAAAAAAATGCTTCCCTCCCTTGTCATTTAAACAAAAAAGTGCCTGTGAAGCTAAAAGATAAATTTTATTCAGGCTTATGAATTTATGACAAGGTAAAATGAATAGGTAATATTCTTAATTCATCTCATTCGTAGATCTTTTCAATGTAGCTACCCAGTCCAATTACTTTGATCATCCCATATTTTTCATGTAGGATAATAGAGTTGTGATAAGAGTTATTAGACATGTCAGTGCATATACTGGAATGCATCAATTTGTCATGGTTCATCTCTGGCAAAAGTAGAGAAAAGTAACTTGTTCGGAGAGACACACATACTGTCACAAAGATCTACCAATGGAATCTGTGCACCTGTAAAACTTCACTTACTGGTACAGCATGGCCTATGCTGTATTTGGGAAATTCCAGGGCCATCTGTTTGGGATACAACTTCCGCCTGCGTATGGCTCTGTTGGAGATAGAAATGAGAAATAAAAATTGGTCCACCATTCTCATCTAACTGCTCCCAATTCTAAATGAGTAAGTGAGGGAGTGAACACACTTTCAACATTTATTCAGTTGACATATCATGCAGTGTGCTCACATGTATGCAATAGATCAGTCCCAATACTGCCATTTTATAGTGCTGTCTGACCATGCCATAGGAAGACATGATACACTGTACTTCATTCAGTTAAATTAATATTTGGACACCAGGTCAACCAGTCCTTGAGCTATCGTCATACTGAGCACCAAGGGAGCATATTTTAACTCTACCAGGCCTTGAGAGGGGGGAAGGGCTACCAAGTATTGTTCCCCTTTTTCAAGTGGTATTGTGCTAGCAACATTAAATCTAATTTTTAACATTCAACAGACCATGGTCAGTCCAATTAAATACGCTTAGGGCTATTCCAGAAAAAAAGGTATGGGGGGGGGGCGGATGGCAGAATTTGTTACTACCCACCACCCATAGAAATGAATTTACTGCCACAACAAGGACCCACAGAATTCAATTATCTATGCATCCCACCACCCATAGAAAGAAAAAAAAAAACCGAAACAAAAAATTTCCCCTCCGCATTGAAGTATTAACATCATTTACATCTCTCCTTGGGCCACTTTTTTCGATTTTTTGCGTTTTGGTTCATCATCATCATCATTTGCTGCTGATGCTGCCAGATCAACCGGTTCGGAGTTATTCACTGTGACCGTGCCAACAGTGTCAACTGCTTTTTTGAAGCATAAAAAAGGTCCCAGTTTTTTTCAAACACTTCGTCGCGGAGAAATCAAAGTTCTTCATCATTCAGATTTTTGAGTTGATCCATAACGTTGAAACCACTGCTTTGAAAATTATCTACGTATGCCGCTAAATTGAATGAATTTAACAAAATTCTGATGGATTCCATAATGAATTTGATGCTCAACAGTCATGCCAGTCAAACGGACTGTCAGCAAGGTCGGAAGAAAAGGTTGGACACCATTACATTTCGTCTAAATTTGATATGATCATCATCAGGATAAAGAGGTGAAGGAAGTATCGTATTGCATTTACCATGTTAATGAAAATGACAGATTTGATAACGAGAAAATTGAGGACCAAGATTGTGAGAATAATAGGTATGTACAATTAATTGGTACTGAACTGTGCTACTTAAAATAAACATTAAAGAAAATTTTGGGCACGTATTCATGATTGCAGAATGACCACATCCTCATGGTAGGCTACATGCTATTAAGAAAAATAATTGAAATGATCACAAAATATTCTTTAAAATTTAAGAATGTAGTTGAAACTCCCCAGATTTATCAAATCAATTTCCAAATGCAGTGAGTACTGAATATGTCTTCTTCAGATCATAAGGTCATAAGCATACCTACCATGCCTACATTACTAACAGCTTGAAAAAAAAAAAGAGAAAAAAAAACAAAACAAAAACAGAGGTATAAAATGGTTGCTGTGTTCATAAATCCCACCAGGATCTCACTCACATCGATCTTATTGATTCATTTAAAAAATCAGTGGAAAAACAATTTATACTTTATTCTGAAACATTTGCTGTTTTTAAATCACAAATTTTGCTGTCTTCAAATCAGCATCAACCAGACTCCCAGTTTGATTTCAGCTGGATGTATCAGAGAAACCCACAAAAAAATCGTTTGCACAGGCTCACATGGCTGAACTGGCAAGGAGCACTGCAAATCCATTTCTAGTATGGTCCATAGATTCAATAATGGGGCATATCCTTGTCAAATTAAAAAAATTGAATCCTTTATTACATTTTGTACAACACTCAACTTGTTGGCCATCCAGCATTATGTTTCATCAAGTATAAAACAATTACTTGGCTCAGATCGCGATTGGAATCAAGCTGAAGTAAAACTGGAAATCCCCTTTTGGAATGTGACCTTTGTTACCTTCTCACAAAGAAGAGCTTCTTCGGGAACCCTTCTTTTTCTTTATTCTGTGCATTTTGAAAGGGATGTCAAAGGTTCCCGATATACGAAGAGTGATGTCACCACAAATTTTCCCGCCTTTTTAGCGAAGAGACAAAGAGCAACAACAACTTGCAAACAAAGAATGAAATTGCCGTTTTTAGGATTGTTCGGGATTTTAAAGTCAAGCAGAGGGATGGGTCTCTCTGAATAAAGCTAGGTAGGGGTGTGATTGACACCATTGCTTTTATTTACCCACCACCCATAGAATCCATTTCTTTATTGAGCCTACCACCCACAGAATTGGATTTCATTTTAACACGACCACCCATAGAAAAAAAAAAGACTTGTCATCCGCCCCCCCCCCCCCCATGCCTTTTTTTCTGGAATAGCCCTTATGGCCAATAGTCAGATACAGCTTTGATACAACTTTAGAAAGCTTGGATAGAATCCTGGGTTAAAAATGTTGGAAATACATCAAATCTATCATCTGACCTAGAAAGAAATTAAGGGTGGTAATTTTCAATAGGCTTCTTCTCCAATGCCAGCATCATGGTACATGTAGAAATTTGGAAAGTATGACCAAATTTTTTAAAGAGAAATCCTGATACCAAGGATGATGGAAAGACGGATGGACAGATGAGAATACCCTTTAACCAATTTTGCAGAGGAGAAAAAGGTAGTCAGGATTCATGCTATTATTATTATCATTGACAGCCAAAGCAGTGATGAAAATTTGAATGAAATCGGTGGACTCGTCGATCCACCTTAACCCTGCTGCCATGTTGGTTTTTTGCTCCTATCTCTGGAATGGCAAAAAAATGAGAGCTGAAACTCCGTGACTTTTTACATTATCATATTGGGGTCATTTTTAGCCTATTTGCATGACCCCCCGAGCAGAGGATCATGGGTAAATTCAAAATGGCGGCCATGTGGGGTACCAGAAAAGTGATGTTTTCATCATATTTCTTCAAAATTTTTGCTTTTCTGTATGGAAAAGTGGGTAAAACCTATTTTATTTCATATCAGAGTATTATTTACTGAATTTATTATTCAGTTTTTGCGAAGAAAAAACAAAAATAAAAAAATCTAAAATTCTGACCGAAAAATGCTCTTTTTGAAAATGACTTCATCATGGTGGCCATCTTGGATTTTTTTACATTTCTTGTAGAACTTGACTCAAAGATATAGTGTGGTAAGTTTCAGCCCTCTAGCCTTAGCGATAGCGAAAATATATGCAGTATACCTCAAATCGCCCAAGCCAGATAGTGTTGACATCCAATTTTCATGTATTCAACATGTTCAAATGTCATGGTATGACTGAACAAACCAGCAATGGAATATTATTTTGTTTTTTCATATGATCAACACCAGGGTAAACAAATACTTCACCTGTTCAAAGCTTTATCAGAGGCAAAAGCTAATTTTTTATTTCTACCTTGATATTAATTTTGGTGATCGAGTTTGAATGAGTTGACCAATCTCACGGTGCGAGAGGAAAAACAACAGTTCTCCATCAACAAGTCTGCCCTGAAATTCAATAAATATACAATGATTGAAGCTTTCATGTAGCTTTGCACATCAATAACATTCAATTCAATATTGCTTGTATGGTAATGTTAGGCTACCAATGAAGTACACTTTTGAACAGCTAAACCAAATAATGGGAAGTGAGGTTTAACATTGTGTAAAAAAGAGAAGTGTGCATGTTCAACAGTTTTTCATCAAATGTTTGTATTCATATCAAACTGTGTGAATTCAATTCAATTTAATTTGATTTTCTAACATATTGAACACTTTTAGCAAGTAAACTGCAATAATACCAATCCAAAAGCAAATTTATCCTAAAACAGGATGTTATGTCATGAATGATTTTCTGTTTGCATTTTCTGATTATGTTGATTTTCAGTTTGAGTGGTATACCCAAATTGGGAGGTATATCCAAAGTTACAGCAGCGATCTTGAGTCAGGGTTAAATTATTTTTCTAAATACTATTTAATCATCAGAATTCCGTCAATATAGGACTTACTTCCTTGACCATACAACTTGCCAATTTCCAGTAAGCTTCTTTGAACTTGTTACACACCTTGATGGACAGTGACTGACAAGCAGAACAGTTTGATTATGTAGTACGTATAAACCTGATCAATGAGGATACATTGATGGTAATATATTTTCAATCATATGATTCAATAACCATTAATAATAAAACAAAAAATGATGGACAAACTCAAATACATGTAGCAATACATTTCATTTTCAATCATATATTTTCCCTACAATGGATTTGCAAAGCTTTATCTTTCACTCCTGAATCAGACACAAGAGAAAAAACGTTTAACACCCATCCCACATAGGCAATGAAAATACTTTGGCTGCAGGTGCCTATCATTTCTGTGAATATTATCTTTGTGTCCTCAAATGCTGTCAACACACATACAGTAATCCCTCTATCAACTTTCAATCACCCCCAATTTGGGGACAAAATTCAATTGGATTTAGATTCCATCACCCTCCAAAATCACGAAATAACGAAGAAATGATGGATTATATACATAATTTGAACCCTTTTCTCAACTTCCTGTTGTAATAAATTTGGTCACCCCCAGATTTTATGGTCGGAAATTTCACTGAATGTGATATTAAACATTTATAATCAATGTTTCTATTTGTTACTAAGTCAAACCTGCTTTAATTAATGCCTTTTATCTCCGATTAAATGCACAATCAAACGTAGAAAAACGGAAGTTAAAAGAAAAAAACCAACTCCCCTAGGAGTTGTCCGCCCCTAGGAGAGCTCTCCCATTCAATCCAGCGTGGTTACTATAAAGGTCATTGTAAGCCTTATTCCAATCCTCTTTCTCAAACCGAGACCCGTAGAATACAAGGCCGCGGTACGAGGGGAAGGAAGGGAGGGCACATTAAATTAAAGCAGGTTTGACTTAGTAACAAATAGAAACATTGATTATAAATGTTTAATATTTGCTTCCTAAGTCTTAAACCTGCTTTAATTAATGCCTCAGTACCAACATATGGAGGTGGGAACCTCGGACTTGAAGTAGTTCCAAAAGTAGGCTAAGTAACCGCTGGAATGACACAGAAAAACATGGGTATTAGCATGAAGCAATCAATCAATCAACAATTTTAAACCCTGGTCAAGGACGAAAAAGGTTAAAAATGTGAATAAGATATAGTTGCACTTATCTTGATTGCTACATCCATGTAGCTGTGCTTGTGGTGTGGAATTAATTTCAACCGAGAGAGGACCCCTACCCGCAGGTTGTTAGGTCTACTCGGGAAGCCGTCTATACCAAGAAGAGGGACCCCTACCCGCAGGTTGCTAGGTCTACTTGATAAGGCTTTCTGCATGCAAAATCTTGGCTGTTCCTAAGTCCGGGTGAAGCAGATAAACAGTCCGTGCCTAGAGGTCGCCAAGCCACACCACTCTCAGTCCACAAACGTCTACGTCCAACTTGCTTCTTGGTAGTTGAGCGTAGATGACGTAGCTGAGATCATGAGAAGGAAGTCAGATTCAACCTAAAAGACACAATCAAAACCGCAATTAAGGTAAAGATCACACTCACCATGGAGTCAGGCATCTTAAAGTGGTGATTTAGTGTCCGACATCTCTTAGAGGATCCAAGGTCGTCCATCTGAACTTATTTCTTCCTTCAATATGTGATCAATCAAATGTGGACTAATAGAATGAATGAGATGAGATGATACAGCAATTTGCAGATTTGCTGCGATGATACAAAATGCCGCCCCCCCCCCCTTTTTTTAAAAAAAATTTAGTTGACCACGTGCTGGGCATCTATAAGCGGCCCAAGCGTGGTCATCCTATCTGACTGGACTGATATCTCTCAGATAGAAATTGGTGAACGTGGAGTTCGCCGTCCAGACAAGACTGGACAATGTCAAGGAGGGCAGGTTCTTCCATAAATCTCAACAAAAGAAACCTGGCCGGTAAAGCCGAGGGTAATATGGAGTAGTAATAGAAGATACTAATCTAACCTATCTTTTGAGTGTCTTCCCTTAAAAGGGTAAATCATGGATATGATACAGATATACTTATTCTTGAGTGCCTCCATCCATGTAGCTGTGCTCGTGGTGTGATATGCAAACTCTACCAAGATGTCAGGATCCTCTACCACTCGGGTTGTTAGGTCTTCTTGGTCTTAGAGGGCGCCAAGCCACGCCATTCTCAATCCACCAACGACTTACGTCCAACTTGTCTTTGTGAGATGAGCGTAGGATACACAGCTGAGATCATCCAGAAGAAAGTCAGTTTCAAGCTGAAAGACACAAGCAAAACCGTAGTTAAGGCAAAGATTAAACTCTCAAAGTGTCAGACCACTTAGATTGATGATTAGAGAGTCCATGGTCGTCTATCCGACTTATTCCTTCCTTCAAAGACGATCATGATGAAGTTTTAAAATTGAAACATACTTGAGAAAATGTTGGCTTGGAGAACCCGGGCATCGATTCCGGTACCTCTCGCATGCAAAGCGAGCGCTCTACCATTTGAGCTAGCTTCCCTGGAGCAAGATGGCTGCCTTGCTGCAATGGTGACAAATTCTGCCCCCCCTCTCTTCCTGAAAGAACTAACCACGTGCTAGGTAGCCCTTAGTGGCCCAAGCGTGGTCACACTATCTGACTGCACTGACATATCACACAGATAGAAATTTGTGAACGTGGAATTTGCAGTCCAGACACAAGAACTGGACAATATCATGAAGGGACAAGTTCTTCCATAAAGGCCATGTGTAGCGATGGTACGAAACACATTAGAAGAAGTGGAAGCCAGTAGTCAATAGTATATCTACCTTCTGGCAATTGATAAGACTATTTTATGGTCTTCTTCAACTACGCGGCTTTTAAAATATCAAGCCTTGCTGACCGGCGAAGGGATATGATAACCGTAGCCGAAAGCCGCGAACGAAATCGGTACGAGTAAGATAGTGACGGAAGGCTCGAACAGGATCTAGCAGAAGATCGACCACGAGGCCATGTACAAAGTCTGACAACGCAGGAATGGAGTACGACGTTGAGCGCACGGACCTGAACGAACAGACTCATTTTTGGCAATAAATTCAGGAATGGGCCGAAAAGAATGCAAGACCAATCCGCTGTCCAGGTCATAGAAGATCTTTCAAGAGCATAAAGATGAGACACTCTGGACGTCAAAGCAAACGCCGCCACAAAGGCCGTCTCATAAGACACAGCTTTTATAGACGCGGACTCTAAGGGTTCACAAGGTGGTAAATCAGGGCACACAGAACCACACCGATATCCTATTTCGGTAACAGTTGGCGAGTACAACGTGACTGTAATGCGAAGGCGCGAATAAGCGCAGAGATATAATCGTTAAGGCTAAAGTCGGACCAAAGGTAAGGCGTAACACGCTAGCCAGAGCAGATCGATAGCCTTCCATGGTGCTAATATGAAACTCCCTATCCTGGTGAAGGTGAAGGAGGAAGTCAAATACGAGGGAAATAGAATCGGGAACGGTATCACGTCCTCGGCACCAGGACAAATATAGGAACGTAGCGAGTAAGGTCCTACATATAATAAACAACCTTAAGGTTGATGACAGAACCATAATGTCAAAGTCTAACCATTGGTGTAACGGTCTATACAGGAATAAAGTACTTGATGGAGAAAGCCGGAAAAACTGTCCAAGTACACCACGAAAACATTGTGTTGTTTAAGCACAATCCTAAGGTAAATGGATCTCGACACAATGTTTGTGTGTTAAAGTCAACATGGTTCTGTGATAAAACAACACTGTGCTGAATTCAATTAAAGGCGACTAGTCCGTCATTCACATTCCCGCCGTCGTCCTCAGAGAATATCCACGTCCATAATCCAAAGACCTATTCCATATAACAGTATTTGACCAAATACTGCTGATTCCAATACAATTTTGATATTCCGAACTCCAGACTGGAAACAACAAGGTCTGGACAGAACTCTCTTCGTAGAGTAACGACGAACCTAAGTAAATCACAATGTGAAAAACCCCGAGAAGAATTGATACAAGTGGAAAGATGACGCCAAACGAACGGACTTCCCCTCCCGCCGACGACCGACGATGAAGAATCAAAGGAGGTGCCGATGAATGGATATAAAATATGCAACTCGCAAATGAAGAAATGACGTGACAAACGGAATTATGGCGTACCGGAAACGTCTAACCGATGTAATAGAACGACGCACAGGTGTATGAGAGACACATGACGGCGTAATGAACATGCCGTCAAAGGTGTAATAGGAAAGCGTAATGTGAAAAATGCGAGAAACGTTGTATATGATAAACAACGTAGTGATTTCCTAATTCACGACAACTTAATGTATATACATGCTCATACTGGAGCAGGATACAAACTCATAAAAGTACACGACGTAACCGAAGGGCGTTGCAAACAGTAACCCCGAAGTCGATTGTAATAAATTTTCCTTCTCTTTAAACGCAGTAGAGATGAACATATTAAATGTTTGTAGCGTTAATCACCAAATGTAAGCTCAATGAGATAAATGGGATTATGGATCTTTGTGTCAGTGAACATGAAATAATGTGTCAATGAATATGGTTACATTATGACCTCTCCCGATGTAATTTGTCTCCTGTACATGAAATTCAGTACTGGAGTTTTATATGGAGAGAATATTAAACATTTACAACAATGTTACTATCAATAACCAAAAAGTCACACAATCGACATCCAGAACAAAGATTTTTCCAGGAAACCAAAACAAATCCTTAAAGAATTTTAAATTCCCGAAGAGAGGAAAAACATTTAAGGTCTCTCGCCGGCAGGAAAATGAGGTTATTCAAAAATTTTGAATTTGAAATGACCTAACACGAACAAATTTGTCGAGAAGCGGAAGAACAGTAAGAACATTACTAAAGAGCAGTTTGATGCTCTAGTAGACTGTACTGGTAATACAAACTTGGTAGAAAGAAACCATAGAAGACTTCACGACTTACGTGTCATTAGGCTTAAACCTTGGCCGGACCAATACATTCCCACTCACGCTAGTAAAATTTTAAATTTTCTCATAGGGAAGAAATTAAAATTAGTGCATAAGTCCATCTGAATTATAAGCGTAACACAGTATACAGATGGAACAGCTTGGTGAGAAACAAAACAAATCACATGTATAAAACAAAATTGTGTATCAAGGCATAGCACAGATTCACAATAAACAGTGGGTAATAGAATTACTTACTCACGATAACCAACACGTGATCCCTTTGTTGATCGACACACCCTTAATCACATAAAGAGATCAGCAAAGACGCTCATTAAAATGCAATAAACAGTCGTAGCATTGAAGCCCCGTAACATCCATTTATGCTATTATTATAACATCGTTTACATAGGGTTGAGATGTGGTTACGTACACAAAAACAACAAACACGTAAACATGAGAGGCAGAATAAAAGCTCCGTAAGATCTCTCTTGAAGACAGGATATCAAAATCACATAATAATACTTGATATAACAAGAGATTACCTTCATGGTAGGCCAAAGAATTGAATGGATGAAGGTGAGAACAATCAAAGTCCGAACAAAACATACAACAACAACATGAAACATTGATGGACTGCTTATAAAGACTCGAATTTCCCCGGCGGAGAAAACCGAACCTCCCGCGTCAAACGAGGGTAGTTCTCACAATCCTGGTAATTTATACAACAATTCAATGGATAAAATCATGAAACAACGAAACAAAAACTTGTTCGTTTAAAGTACATCACAATAGGCTCCATACTGACCGAACAAAACGGAATGTTGGAGGCTAATAAAAGCCTACCTCAAACACACCGGGTCGCACGTGTGAAGACGTAATATTGAATACACACTGGCCTAATGCAGGACTGTGTTATTTGTTAAACATGAGATTTCATAAAGACTTTTAGAAGAACATCGTCAGACGATCATTTCAAGAGAATTTAAAATCTCCGCCCCAAGTATTTAGCGACGTACGTCCAAAGACACTAAACACGTGGCCGACTCAAACGAATCCAACATTCGCCCCACAAATAGATCGGGCACGGAATTAAATAAACTATGTCTACGTTGTTTATTAGCTTTCTTCTTTTTGGAAGAGATATGTGGTACCGATAGACAGGCGAAATAACCTGTGGTAAAGAATTCTTTTGTCTGAAGGAGACAATGGAATGGCCAGGCAAGACCGACCTGGTCTTTGTTGAGCGTAACAAAGGAACGGGTTTTGGATCAACCTAGACAATGAAACTCCGGACCGGGTCAAACTGTCTAGCAACCTAGAATTATCTTCGTGTATGATAGTATGGAATACATACCGACGTGGGAGAAACTGGGTCTTGACCAGCTCGGTCAAGATCCTAACAACACTTCACACATTGACCAAAGAAATTTCTAAGACCCGTCTGTCGATCTCCGAAATAGACGGGTCCTCACAAGCATATAAAAGCAAAGCACGACGGCCCTGGGCATAAATCTTCCAAGCCGTCGGAACCCATAATACATATTCCGCGCACGTGGACGCACAATAACCCAAATCTTTACATGAAAAGCAAGCCGTGTGAGCGTCCAAAAGGGAACAAATTTTTCCCGCACGTACGACACGGAATACAAGACGGAACTTCCGACATAATAATACAGTAAGTAAGTTCCGAATAAATAACAAACTCAACACTTGATAAAGGATATGCCAGCGAGACAACAACAACCAATGTTGTAAAATTGACTCTGAATACTTCCCTAGATGTGCACTGCTCGAGCAAACAGGAGAAAGAGGATTGGAATAAGGCTTACAATGACCTTTATAGTAACCACGCTGGATTGAATGGGAGAGCTCTCCTAGGGGCAGACAACTCCTAGGGGAGTTGGTTTTTTTCTTTTAACTTCCGTTTTTCTACGTTTGATTGTGCATTTAATCGGAGATAAAAGGCATTAATTAAAGCAGGTTTAAGACTTAGGAAGCAAATTGAATTATTATAGGGTTTACTGTAAATCAACTATGCTCTTACCTTGCCCCATTCTCTACCACCAACAGCTGCTCTTGCTCTAGGTGTGAGGAATTGCAGCATCAACCTGGCAAGAAGCATAACCACTTGATTGGCTGACAGGGTACACAGGCTATGTTATAAATAGACTAAACAATGTCAAATCTATTCACCAGGGCTCCCAAAGGTAGACAAGAGGGTGGGTGGGGTAGGGGGGGGGGAAGGAGGGGGTTAGTGTGAGCCTGCGATATTTGTGCTATGATAAAAGACAATATGGGATAATGGGGTGGGTGCAGGCTAGGTTGATAGAACAGGTGCATGAGCACCCATACCCATTGCATTCCCATACAGCATTAAAACATCATCTGGGATGGGTTATCCCTCACATGTATGCGGGATGAGCGCATGCGATGCAAGTGGCCAGGAAAGAGTAGGTGGGAAAGGGGGGTAATGAGAGTGTGACCCTGGGATATTTGTGCTATGATAAAAGACAATATGGGATAATGGGGTGGGTGCAGGCTAGGTTGATAGAACAGGTGCATGAGCACCCATACCCATTGCATTCCCATACAGCATTAAAACATCATCTGGGATGGGTTATCCCTCACATGTATGCGGGATGAGCGCATGCGATGCAAGTGGCCAGGAAAGAGTAGGTGGGAAAGGGGGGTAATGAGAGTGTGACCCTGGGATATTTGTGCTATGATAAAAGACAATATGGGATAATGGGGTGGGTGCAGGCTAGGTTGATAGAACAGGTGCATGAGCACCCATACCCATTGCATTCCCATACAGCATTAAAACATCATCTGGGATGGGTTATCCCTCACATGTATGCGGGATGAGCGCATGCGATGCAAGTGGCCAGGAAAGAGTAGGTGGGAAAGGGGGGTAATGAGAGTGTGACCCTGGGATATTTGTGCTATGATAAAAGACAATATGGGATAATGGGGTGGGTGCAGGCTAGGTTGATAGAACAGGTGCATGAGCACCCATACCCATTGCATTCCCATACAGCATTAAAACATCATCTGGGATGGGTTATCCCTCACATGTATGCGGGATGAGCGCATGCGATGCAAGTGGCCAGGAAAGAGTAGGTGGGAAAGGGGGGTAATGAGAGTGTGACCCTGGGATATTTGTGCTATGATAAAAGACAATATGGGATAATGGGGTGGGTGCAGGCTAGGTTGATAGAACAGGTGCATGAGCACCCATACCCATTGCATTCCCATATAATACAGCATTAAAACATCATCTGGGATGGGTTATCCCTCACATGTATGCGGGATGAGCGCATGCGATGCAAGTGGCCAGGACAGAGTGGGTGGGAAAGGGGGGTAATGAGAGTGTGACCCTGGGATATTTGAGCTATGATGCAAGACCATATGGGATAATGGGATGGGTGCAGGCTAGGCTGATAGAACAGGTGAGCACCCATACACATGCATTCCCATATAATACAGCGTAAATTCGTATGGTAACATCATCTGGGATGTGTTATCCCTCACATGTATGTGGGATGAGCGCGTGCGATGCAGGTGGCCAGGACAGGGTGGGTGGGAAAGGGGGGTAATGAGAGTGTGACCCTGGGATATTTGTGCTATGATGCAAGATCATATGGGCTAATGGGGTGGGTGCAGGCTAGGCTGATAGAACAGGTGGGCACCCATACACATACATTCCCATTTAATACAACATTAACTCATATGGTAACATCGTCTGGGATATGTCGTCTCACACATGTATGTGGGATGAGCACATATGATGCAGGTGGCCAGTCTGACACTGAGATTCACATTTGGACTGCCGAGAATAAGAGGATCCCATATAACTTGAACATGGGATGGAAATTCCCACTCTCGAGAAGGAAAATACATCCCAACATTCTCAGCAGTCCAAATGTGTATCTCAGTGGGGGAGTATCCAGTCATTTAAATGAAGAGAGTCACATCCTGCAAGTCCCTCCATTTCTTTCAATATCACATGCCTTCCATGCTTAACAGTCATTATGCTTGAGAAAAGCAATGAAAATACATTGCATGTATATTATGCATCATTAACTCAGGACCTTGATTGCTAGGTGAGCCACGCAGATTTCCCTAGTAGGCTCCCAAAGTGTACCCAGAAGCTGAAATCCAAAGTCTTTTGTGCATAATCAGGGATGTGAAAGAAGATAGAAAAGATTTAAATAACTATATTTATCAACAAACTGAACCAGACATGCTATATGTATGAACAAGTTTTGCAAAGGATAGACAGACTGGACATACTGGGTGAGTGAGTGAGTGAATATGATTTAACGTCGCTTTCAACTATATTTCAGTCATATCGCGACGTTGGGTCCTATTCCTTTTCACACCCGGGAACCACACGGGTGGGGTCCTATTCCTTTTCACACCCGGGAACCCCACGGGTGCCTCAGTTAGTTGCCTCTTACGACAAGCTGTGTATGGACAAGTTTGCCAGTGGACATGTCAGAGTTTTAGTCCATCTTTCATGTACACATCATGCAAGAAAGGAGAGTCTGCAAGTCTGGGTACAAAAGATCTTTCAGTAATATTAAGGCCTGAACAACAGAAACTTACATGAAAGATTGACCAGAGGTTGAGAATCCTAGTAGGAGAGGCAACTGAGATATGATCCAGACAAGATTGGATGAATAGCCATATGGATGGACAAGGAGAGTCTGCAAGTCTGGGTACAAAAGATCTTTCAGTAATATTAAGGCCTGAACAACAGAAACTTACATGAAAGGTTGACCAGAGGTTGAGAATCCTAGTAGGAGAGGCAACTGAGATATGATCCAGACAAGATTGGATGAATAGCCATATGGATGGACAAGGGTTACAATTTACAAGCTGGCTGTAAATGATGTTTACTTTCAAAACATATTGGGTTATAGGGTGGATGTATACGAGCAAATATGTTTACCTTCCAAACCATGTGACAGGACTTTTCAGCTTGCTAATGACCTCATCTAAACTGGTTTGTTTCTGGAATTCCCTTAGCTGGCCCCCTTGTTTTAGCATGGTCTGGAAAGTAATAAAAGCAAACAAAAATCAGAAACTGATAGAAGCTTAATAATATATAGTTTCCCTGAAACTGCAGATCAAATTGATATCTTAAAATTGTGGGTTTTGTATGGTTATGTTCAGTACACATAATGCACAACAAGAAGAGAATAACTGTACCATACTGTGGCAAGGTCAATTAACATACGGTATATAAAATAAATCTGGACTATGATATGAGGTTGATGAGCAGTTACAAGTTACATTCAATTGAACAAAATGTCAAGAGGAAGAAACTGGCATGACAAAAGAACTTGGCATAGCACATTTTGCAATTATCTTTGCTGCATTGTGGGATAGTTAAATTGATGAGACATGAGCAATGAGGACAAAAACAGAAATAACGACCCCAGATCACACTGCTAGAAGTCTGCCTGCATTATTGCGATATCTGACAAATGGGTGAACTGCCATGATGAAAAGAGGATAACAGAAGCTAATACTGGCTTGAATATAAGCCCACACATTTGACCTCACCATAATATATTGACTAAGACAAAAATATTTTTATTTTATCATTTCTTGATTTTGGGGTCGCAGTGACCTTGACCTGTGACCTCAATTTTGGTATATGACACATCGTATCCTCCCTAAAGTATCTACTGACAAAAGTTTTTTTCAGGATTTCCTGATTTCAAGGTCAGTGACCTTGACCTCAATTATGGTAAAGACAACAAATCATTTCCACCTACAACTACTGAAACAATTTTTTTAGATTTCTAAATATTGCCTTTATTTAGGTCACAGTGACCTTTGATCCTGACCTCAATGTTGAAGGTGACACATCTTCTCCACTTGCAAAAAAAAAAATTGCAACTGTAGATAGACAAGCTGAGTAGCTAGCAGGTCCTCCGCCAAGTAGCCTGTTTGAGAGCATACAGCATATACGCTTCCAATATCTCCTTAAATATAACTTGGAAAGTTGATATGTGTATGTGGAAAGAGACGTTCATCTGGAATTGTTGAGACAATTTGAGGAGGTTTGGGAAGCAGTAATGGGTAGTGTAACACTGGAATGTAAGTCTGCAGTTGTATATGGATTTGTGGATGGTGAGGTTTATAAATCGATAAGTGGAATAGATCAAGATATCGCGTTCACAACACACATGGGTACAATATGGGTGAGTGAAATCCAAGATGGTCAATGGCAGCCATCTTGGATTACATACTACCTCAATGAAAATCAATACCAATCGCTGTCTAACTGATGTGAAGCACCGTCTCGAGTTTGAAGTTGAATGGTCAAATTGTTGTCGAGATATCACGTTCACAAGATCCGAGATGGATGGAATCCAATATCGTCAATGGCAGCCATCTTGGATTATGTACCTCAGTGAAAATCAATACCAATGGCCGTCTAATTGATGTGAAGCACATTCTCAAGTCGATTGGTCGAACTGTTCTCGAGATATCGCGTTCACAAGATGTGGGATGGACAGAATCCAATATGGTCGATGGCAGCCATCTTGGATTATGTACCTCAGTGAAAACCAATACCAATGGCCGTCTAACTGATGTGAAAAACCTTCCCAAGTTTGAAGTCGATTGGTTGATTTGTTTTTGAGATATCGTGTTAGCAAGATGTGGAACGGAGTGAATCCAATATGGTCTATGGCAGCCATATTGGATTACGTATCTCAGTGAAAATCAAAACCAATGGCCGTTTAACTGATGCGAAGCATATTATCAAGTTTGAAGTGGATTGGTCAAACTGTTGTCGAGATATCGCGTTCACAAGATGTGGGATGGACAGAATCCAATATGGTCAATGGCAGCCATCTTGGATTACGTACCTCAGTGAAAATCAATACCAATGGCCGTCTAACTGATGTGAAGAACCTTCCCAAGCTTGAAGTTGATTGGTGGAATTGTTCTTGAGATATCGCGTTCACAAGATGCGGGACAAACAGAATCCAATATGGTCGATGGCGGCCATCTTGGATTACGTACTTCAGTGAAAATCAATACCAATGGCCGTCTAACGGATGTGAAGCACCTTCTCAAGTTTGAAGTCAATCGGTCGAATTGTTCTTGAGATATTGCGTTCACAAGATGTGGGACGGACAGAATCCAATATGGTCGATGACGGCCATCTTGGATTACGTACCTCAGTGAAAATCAATACCAATGGCCGTCTAACTGATGTGAAGCACCTTCTCAAGTTTGAAGTCGATTGGTCGAATTGTTCTCAAGATATCGCGTTCACAAGATGTGGGACGGACGGACGGACGGACGGAGGGACGGACGGAAGGACGGCTAGCATTTCCAAGTCCTCCCACCACTTCGTGGCGGAGGACAAAAACTGTAGGCTGGACATGAACGGACGGATGTTATCCCCACGACATAAAATGTCCATCTTTAGGGCGGGCATATAAAAATGGTGTGAAAATAAATAACAGGAGGCATGCATCATCATACCTGCAGTATACGAGTTAGTTTGCTGGGTTCAGCTGACCAGGACTTCTCCAAAAATTCTGCCTGAAAAAAAAGAAGTAGACTAAACATATACAAAGAAACACTTGGACAAAATGTGATTAACAGATAATCAAATGAGGTCCACATCCCAGGACCAAGGGACCATTCATACAACATTTACTCATCATATTGAAAGCCAATAATAATGATGTTCATATTCAAGGTTTTAATAAGTTCTCAAAGATTGAAGCTCCTTTGATCCATCTTTCTCAAGTTTAATACAAGACAAGTACAAGACCAGAATTGAAACCAATGATTCACTCACCAATAAGCAACTCAATAAGTTGATAGGTTTATCATATACATGTTGTCTGGGATACTCAAGTTTGCAGCAGCAGACATGTTGGATTATGCATCTCCATGTTTGATTATTATCGGTATATTATTTCTCAACATCAAACATTTATAAACAATGTTTCTATTTGTTACCAAATCAAACCTGTTTCAATTATGCCATTCAATCTTCGTCAGGAAGATGATACAACGTAGAAAACGGAAGTTAAAACTAAAAGTTAGCTCCCTTAGCGGAGAGTTGTCCGCCCCTAGGAGAGCTCTCCCATCTAATTCCAGCAGGATTACTATATAGGCTCTGCTCAAGCCATACTCGCCCTCTATTCTCATTATAATTACCGAGATCTGTAGTGTTTAAGGCCGGCATGAGGGGACGGAGGGAGGGTCAATCAAATTGAAACAGGTTTGATTTGGTAACAAATAGAAACATTGTTTATAAATGTTTGATATTTGATTCCCAAATCGTAAACCTGTTTCAATTATGCCACAGTACCAACATATGGAGGCGGGAATCTCGGCCTTGTGGTAACTCCCATAGCAGACTAGTAATCGCTGGAACGACACAGACATGGGTATAAATCTGAGACATTATTACTCAACAAGTCAACCCTGGTCAAAGACGCATAGGGTAATTGAAGGAATTGATACAGTTCTACTTATCTTCTGATTGTCTCCATCCATGTAGCTGTGCTCGTGGTGTGGTACACAATTCTTCCAAGTTGAAGGATACCCCGGGCGCCCTCGGCAACAAGATAGGTCCCCTTGGCAGGCACTGTATGACTAGGGGGGAACAGGGCCGCAATCCGTTGCATACAGGGAGATCCTTGGTCCAACCGTAAGAAAGGGGGGGACGTACGCAATCCTGAATCTTGGAAGGTACCAAGTCCACACCACTCTCAGTCCGCAAGCTTCTTGAGGACAACTCACCATACTTGGAGTGATGAACTTAGATGCGTTGCTTGCTCTCTGGGTGAGCTGCGCACTCTTCAACTCTCTGTACTTTCATCACTACTGTTGACACTAGGCCTGGAGTGGGTGTCTTGTGAGTTGAGGCACAGGTGACCCAGCTGAGACATCTAGAAGGAAGTCAGTTTCTGAAGAACAGAAGCAAATTTCAGTTAGGAGTAAACCCTATCCTGGTGTCAGGCCTTCATTGGTGATTATAGAATCCACGGCCGGTCAACTGACTTATTTCTACCTTCTGAGATGCCTTTTATCATATAATATATGTAATAATAATAATATGACTGAGATGAGATGAGATGAGATGATACAGCAAGATGGCTGTCTTGCTGCGATGGTGACCACTTTGCCGCCCCCCCCTCTTTTTCTGAAATTACTCACAACGTGCTGGGTAGCCACAGTGGCCCAAGCGTGGTCACACTATTGATTGTACTGTCATATCCCTCAGACAGATATTAGTGAACGTGGAGTTAATTGTTCAGGCACAAGACAGGACAATGTCATGGAGGGGTCAGTTCTTCCATACATGCCATGACGCAGCGATGGCACGAATCACATTAGAAGAAGCAGAAGACAGTAGTGGGGCGTCAATGGTATATCTACCTTCTGCCAATTGATAAGACTATTTTATGGTCTTCTTCAACTACGCGGCTTTTTTAAATGTCAAGCCTAGCTGACAGGCGAAGGGACAGAATAACCGTAGCCGAGAGCCGCGAACGGATCGGAACGAGTAAGATAGTGGCGGATGGCTCGAACAGGACATAGCAGAAGATCGTCCTCGAGGCCATGTACAAAGTCTGACAACGCAGGAATGGAGTACGACGTTGAGCGCACGGACCTGAACGAACAGACTCATTTTTGGCGATAAATTCAGGAATGGGCCGAAAAGAAATGCAAGACCGATCCGCTGTCCAGGTCATAGAAGATCTTTCAAAGAGCATGAAGTACAGACAGTCTGGACGCCAAAGCAAACGCCGCCACGACGGCCGTCTTATAAGACACAGTTTTTATAGACGCGGACTCTAAGGGTTCAAAAGGTGGTATAATCAGAGCACACAGAACCACACCGATATCCCATTTCGGTAACAGTTGGCGAGTACAACGCGACTGTAATGCGAAGGCGTGAATAAGAGCAGAGATATTATCGTTAAGGCTAATGTCGGAACCCAAGGTAAGACGTAACACCCTATTCAATTCATGCCAGAGCAGATCGATAGTCTTCCCTGGTGCTAATATGCAACTCCCTATCCTGGTGAAGGTGAAGGAGGAAGTCAATTACGAGGGAAATAGTCGGGAACGGTATCACGTCCTCGGCACCAGGACAAATAAATCCGCTGTAGAGACCGAACACGAAAAACGAACATAGTGAGTAAGGTCCAACATATAATAAACAACCTTAAGGTTGATGACAGAACCATAATGTCAAAGTCTAACCATTGGTGTAACGGTCTATACAGGAATAAAGTACTTGATGGAGAAAGCCGGAAAAACTGTCCAAGTACACCACGAAAACATTGTGTTGTTTAAGCACAATCCTAAGGTAAATGGATCTCAACATAATGTTTGTGTGTTAAGTCAACATGGTTCTGTGTTAATACAACACTGTGCTGAATTCAATTAAAGGCGACTAGTCCGTCATTCACAATCCCGCCGTCATCCTCAGAGAATATCCACGTCCATAATCCAAAGACCTATTCCATATAACAGTATTTGACCAAATACTGCTGATTCCAATACAATTTTGATATTCTGAACTCCAGACTGGAAACAACAAGGTCTGGACAGAACTCTCTTCGTAGAGTAACGACGAACCTAAGTAAATCACAATGTGAAAAACCCGAGAAGAATTGATACAAGTGGAAAGTTGACGCCAAACGAACGGACTTCCCCTCCCGCCGACAACCGACGATGAAGAATCAAAGGAAGTGCCGATGAATGGATATAAAATATGCATCTCGCAAATGAAGAAATGACGTGACAAACGGCGTTATGGCGTACCGGAAACGTTTAACCGATGTAATAGAACGACGCACAGGTGTATGAGAGACACATGACGGCGTAATGAACATGTCGTCAAGGTGTAATAGGAAAGCGTAATGTGAAAAATGCGAGAAACGTTGTATATGATAAACAACGTAGTGATTTCCTCATTCACAACAACTTAATGTATATACATGCTCATCATGGAGCAGGATACAAACTTATAAAAGTACACGACGTAACAGAAGGGCGTTGCAAACAGTAACCCCGAAGTCGATTGTAATAATTTTCCTTCTCTTTAAACGCAGTAGAGATGAACATATTAAATGTTTGTAGCGTTAATCACCAAATGTAAGCTCAATGAGATAAATGGGATTATGGATCTTTGTGTCAGTAAACATGAATAATGTGTTAATGAACATGGTTACATTATGACCTCTCCCGATGTAATTTGTCTCCTGTACATGAAATTCAGTACTGGAGTTTTATATGGAGAGAATATAAAACATTTACAACAATGTTACTATTAATAACCATATAGTCACACAACCGACATCCAGAACAAAGATTTTCCAGGTAACCAAGAAAGATCCTTAAAGAATTTTAAATTCCCGAAGAGAGGAAATACATTTAAGTCTCTCGCCGGCAGGAAAGTGAGGTTATTCAAAAATTTAGAATTTGAAATGACCTAACACGAACAATTTGTCGAGAAGAACAGTAAGAACATTACTAAAAGGCAGTTTGATGCTCTAGTAGACTGTACCGGTAATACATACTTGGTAGAAAGAAACCATAGAAGACTTCACGACTTACGTGTCATTAGGCTTGATCCTTGGCCGGCCAATACCTTCCCACTCACGCTAGGCCAATACCTTCCCACTCACGCTAGTAATTTTAAATTTTCTCATAGGGAAGAAATTAAAATTAGTGCATAACTCCATCTGAATTATAAGCGTAATACAGTATACAGATGGGATCAACTTGGTGTGAAACAAAACAATTCACAATGTAATAATCAGACAAAAATTGTGTTTCAATTATATCACACTTTCACAATAAACAAGGGTAAGTGGGTGAATAGGTTTACTCACTCACGTAAACCAGCACGTGATCTCATTGTTGTTCGACACACCCTTAATTACATAAAGAGATCAGTAAAGAAGCTCATTAAGATGCGACACAGGGTCGAAGTAAATAGGGTTGAGTTGTGACTACGTAACTATGAAAGACATATAAAACCTCTGTAAGGTCTCTCTTGAATACAGGATATCAAAATCATACATAATAATACTTGATATAACAAGAGATTACATTTTGGTAGGACCAAGGAACTGAATGTATGAAGGTGAACCTACCAAAACTGCAAGTCCGCACAGAAGTAACAACAACAACATGAAAAATTGACGGCTGCAAATAAAGTATCAGATCTCTCCGGCGGGAAGAAACGAAAAAACCCCGCCGATGAGGATACTATTTACAACCCTACTTGAGATATACACAAACTCAATGCATAAAATTCATGAATCAACGAAACAAAAACCCGTTCGTTTATTGTAGAGATCACAATCGGCCTTCAAGCTCAGCACTAAAAGGCAGACTTACAGAAATGCCGGGACTAAATACAAATCTGTCACAAATTGAGCAATAATAAAACGAGGTCGCGAGAGCCCGTAAAAACCCACAACAAACACAGCGGGCCGAACTCATTGTTCGTGTGGAGACGTGATATTGAATACACATTGTCTCCATCACGCCGGACTGTGTTATCAGATAAGCCCGAGATTCATATTGACTTTAGAAAATATCGTCGGGCAATAATTTTAAGATATAGGAACTTTGAAAAACTCCGACAATAGCCATTAATTTCGCGACGTACGTCCGAAGACAATAAACACATGGCAGATGGAAAAACAGACCATGTGAAGTCTAAAAATTTGCCCAGACAAAATTTTGAAACAAGACAGAAATGTGAAAGAAAACTATCCTCAAAATATTAATTTAATCACCATCGAACCATTGACAAAAATGACATAGGTGAGATAACATACGGCGAGGGAGCATTCTTTTGTCTGACATTTAATACGAGGAAGACGATTATTCGAAGCAGACGGCATATCCGGCACCAACGCTAAAAGCGCATCCAATTTATCCGAAAAACCATCATTGACGTATGTTCCTAACTTTACACTGAAGAAAAAGGAATCAACAGATGAACTCGACGAGACCGGAATGGGCGAACGAGTGATATAACTTCAGCGAGAGGTTGACAAATCGTGGACAACCGCATAATAAGAAACGGAGTCTGCGACTGACGAACGTGGTGACCTATATAAGAAGGCGAGACCGAAAGACGTGGCAAACGGCGTGGTGGTGTAGGAGAACGTCGAGTCGAAGTACGAGAACGGTATACCAGAGAACGGGAAGGCCGAAAAATAGAACTAGAATTCCCGGTCTAATTCTAACCGATTTCGTAAGCAGTATGCACTATTTTAATTAGCAATAATCACCGACAGATTGGATATTTAATGATGGAAATTGGTTGAAATATCAAACATTTATAAACAATGTTTCTATCTGTTACTAAATCAACCTGTCTCAATCCATGCCAACTCAATCCTAAAATTGAAATCCCGTAACATGTCATTTCCACTATTATAAAATCGCTGATTCATCGATAGACGAAACCGCAAGACAGCAATTTTGACACTCAATGGTAGGTCCGAACGACCCACATAAAACGAGAAACGGATTTAGAACTGCGTTATGATTTAACACGTAAAGGAGAAACCGACACACGACGTTTATTTCGTTTAGAGGTAACGGAGTGTGATAAACCAATAGACAAAGGAGAGGTCGAGATAATATGCGACTCTACAGCATTCCTTTGTCCGACATGAACAATGGACGGCTCAGGCACGGTAGGTTTGGGTCGAGAAGTCTTTGTTGGACTAGACAAAGGAACCGGTTTGGCCATAACTCCAGACATAGCCACACCTGTACATGCTAAGCTGTCTAAAATTTGTGATCTATCTAGAACTGTTCCGCTAGGTGGTATTTCTACAGAAGCGGGAGAGTTCTGAATACTAAGACCATGGGAAACATTTAATCCAATACCAACGATGTCTTCGTTAGCTTTCATGTCATTTACCAGAGCAATTTCCAACAGGCGTCTGTCGACTTCCGACAAAGACGGGTCGTCAGATGCCTGTAACAGGTAAGCCCGCCTAGCTTGGGCATAATTCTTCCAAGCTAGCGGACCCCATAATACACATTCGGCGCAAGTACTACGCCGATAACACAACTCTTTACAAGAAAAACAAACCATGTGGGCGTCCAAACTGGACCAGATTTGCCCACACGAATTACATGCATTAGAAATCGGAAGCTCAGACATAACTAATGAAAGAGTCTCCGACAACAAATAAAGAACTTCTGACAAGAAATAACACAAGTCAAAACCGATAAGGATACTGCGGGTCGTTACAACAACAACCCAGGTTGTATAAACACTTCCTTCCTGATGTGTACTGGTCGAGGTACAACAGAGAATAGAGGGCGAGTATGGCTTGAGCAGAGCCTATATAGTAATCCTGCTGGAATTAGATGGGAGAGCTCTCCTAGGGGCGGACAACTCTCCGCTAGGGGAGCTAACTTTTAGTTTTAACTTCCGTTTTCTACGTTGTATCATCTTCCTGACGGAGATTGAATGGCATAATTGAAACAGGTTTACGATTTGGGAATCAAATTTATGATTTAACACTGATTCAGTTTGGTATCACAATATGGCAGAGAAAGAATCAGCTATTAAATACTATCAGAACAAGAACATAACATCGGATGTATGATCATTTCTCGGCTTGGCATATAAAAGTCAGCATACATAACACAAGGCTATTCTATGGATAACAACTTCTTTATTGCTGTGGAGCTGATGTTTTATTGGAGATACTTCCAACTTTTTCAAAGCTAAATATATCCCTCATGCAAATAGGGTGCAATTAGGGCGCATTTAAGGCGCAAATACGGCGCATGAATTGTGACAGCTAGGGCGCAGTTGGGGCGCAATTGGGGTGCGCACCCTATCTCTAGCTTCTAGGGCACATTCCTGAAGGGTGCAATTAGGGCGCAGCAGCGTGGATGGGATGAAGAAATAGGGCGCAATTAGGGTGCAGTAGATAGACAAAGCGCAAGTAGGGCGCAATTGGGGCGCAGATGGAGTGTGCACCCTAAATAGAGCGCGCACCCTATTTCCGCGATATAGCTTTCATTAGCTTTGAAAAAAGTGTATCTCCAACAAAATGTCAGTTCCACAGCAATAAAGAAGTTGTTATCCATTGAATAGGCTCATGTTGTATGATCACTGCTCAGAGAACCACTTTGAGAATCAGATTAATTTATAAGATGAACAAACCCAGGAATATACATACTTCACGAATACATCGATGTCCATGTTCTCTAAGAAAGTCAGCGAATCTTCTCCCCACATCTCCACTGTCTGGAGACTGTAACCACTGTGTGGCTTCCTGAAGAACAGAGCAAGGTCAATCTGAGTGTTATTGCCTATGACTTATTTATCCAGTAAACCTACCGCATAGACTGTTTGCCTTTTAGCCAATCAACCATGTCAACACTGTCCATACAAAATGGATTGTTGTGGGCTCAGCTGGGCCATCATACTGAGCAGGGTGTCAGGGGTTTGTGTTCTCAAGGTAACCTGTATGGGTTATGCAGACTCAGAGACATGTTAAACAAGGGTTTTAGCCAACCCATTTGGATTCCGATTCCCTCAAATCAACTTGGCATAACCTCTTAAGTCATTAACCATAACAATTAAAACATCCCTGGGCAATGTAACATTTGAGTTCAGTGTATTTAATACTTCCCAGAAGAAGTTGTTATCGTTTATTTCTCTACTTCCCAGTAGTCTTTCTAATATGGGATGACCGACACGACTGGATGCATTTTTCCTGCCGCTTTATTCATACGTCAAATTGATTGATGCAGACTTTTACTGAGAGGGCCAGTCTGTCTGATTCTCCAATTGGATAGGACCTCCTTCCTGTCTCAAGGCCATTTGGTGACCTATTCACAAGAAGATAACTCTGTTCTGCTACCGTGACGATGGCATGATGACCTGCTAAGATTGGACTTCTTATGAAACCAACTCACTGGGATATATTATCTTTTCACGGGAAACTAACAAGTTTCAAAAACAAATTTACAATTTCCTTGCCTCAGCAGAATATATGACAGATCAAAACCATTACAAAAAGTGATGATTCGATGAATCTTAATTGAAATTTCCTTGTATTCATCCAAAAGTCATGAAAGTTATCTGACCTAAGTTGCATAGGAAGGATTTATATGGTTTTGGCATCAGTTAGGTGATAACACCATGTGAGAAAATTTTATGCTGCTGATTGGTTGTCAGCTTGACCCAATTCTTTGGCCTTGATCCTTCATGAAATTTGAATTCATGTCACTGGCACTCTCCGGGTTGCAGCATTACAAGGGTCAGAAGTCTCTGAGATTTCTGCGTGATTCTTGCAGGAACAGACTCGAGATAGGGAGAGGCTCAGATGCAGTTAGAGAATCGGTTTCTGAATCTGTTTTTAACCAGATTGCCATAGCTGGGGTATGTGTGCCGATCAATCTTGCTTGTGAAATGAAGTGAATTTATAGGGATAAACAGACAAGTTCAGATATTAATCAGTATTATCTCGGTTACCAAGAAACCATCTTCATCAATTGGCATGACCTAAATGTTAGAAATAACACCGTCCGTATCAATCATAATCAATATTAGAGATTGCATGAACACCAGGTTTTCAGTTGGAAAACAGTTACAAGTTTTATACAGATTTTACATAGATAATATATATATTAGAAATATTCTTTCATACCAAATATTCCATATCGCAATGCAATATTATGGGTCGTCATGACGGCCCTTAACATCACAATTGTCCTTGCGATATTAAGGATCGACCATGTCGATATTTTGGCCATTAAAATATCTCAATCGTAATTGATATGCAATCTAAGTAAACTCAGATATACTAATATCATGAAATATATCTCAAATATGCGCTATATAAATCCCGTGCGAATTCCTGCATGACATCTGATAGCCAGTAGGGGCTATCTGGGAGAAACAATGTCAAAATAATGCCCGTAATTTCCCTAATTATTCGTGATGCTGAGATGAAACTTGCCTCTCCAAACAATTGCCACTTTTAAATTATTTGTCAAGTTAATTTCAGAAAGGCAGGCGTTTTTTAATTATATGTCTTCGATATTCACGGGAGATTGCGGCCCTCAGCTACATGTAGATCTAACTTTCAGCTGATGGTAGCAAATTCGCATCCATAATAACATTGGAAAAAGTAGTCTGAAACATTGAGCATATTCTTTTATTCAGAATTTGATTCAATGCAACTGGTTTTTCTCTTTTCAGGTAATGTTCTATATAAAACCATACCCTACCCAGACACGAGATTGAATTATAACTGCTGCTTTGCTTTTTCGGTAGACGGAGACGCGACTTCTACCATTGTCTACAAGATGCGACATCTCCACACCTGATCCAAATGGAAACATGAGGTAGAATCTAAAAGGTACAGTCAGACATTTTCAGTCACTGTATAGATGTGACACACTACATTACCATGAATACATAAGAACTATGTAACCTCAAATATATTATATTGTGCATGTTGTTTAACTATTCATCTTCTACTATGAGATATATGTATACATACCAGAGTATTCATGGACACAAACTGTTCTCTCTGACCAGCCTTGTCTATTGCAGCTGCCAATCTCTATCAATGTTAAATACATAGTATTATTAGATATTTACCCATCCTCAATATAACACATTCCCATGTTCAATGTTCATGGCGATCCATCCAAGATAGGAAACAGAATAGAGACTATTTATATACAGTGAAACCTGTGACTACACACACGGAAATAGGGCGCGCACCCTATTTAGGGCGCGCGCCCCATCTGCGCCCTACTTGCTCCTGGTCTATCTACTGCGCCCTAATTGCGCCCTATTTCTTTATCCCATCCACCCTGCTGCGCCCTAATTGCGCCCTAGAAGCTAGAGATAGAGCGCGCGCCCTAACTGTGCCTTATTTAGTTTGAAATTTTCTCTGATATTCAGACTGCGCCCTACTTGCGCCCTGTGGACATAATGTTTTCTCCAAACTTCAGACTGCACCCTATCTGCGCCCTGTGGACATAACTACATTTTCGAGAACTCAGACTGCACCCTAAATGCGCCCTCTGGACATTACCATTTTATCTAAAATTCAGAGTGATTTTATCTAAAATTCAGAGTGAACCCTACATGTACATTTTTGCGTTCTGGACTTTTTTTCACCATTTACTTAGCTGGTATTCACATATGCATGTGTGTCATTTTAAAGACATGATTTCAACAAACAAAATCAAACTTTTACTTCAAAAAGATATTGCTCCTTATCTGCACCCTACCAGTACATGTACATCATTCATGCTATTACTCTCATGAGTGCGCCCTAAATTGCACCTCAACTGCGCCCTATTTGCACCCTAATTATTAACTGCACAATATCATGTTACCTGATTAGAAAAGATACACACCATTTGTGATGGAAGACCTCAGCAATGTCACGACATTTGAGCCCCTAGGGCTCATTTCAGAAACATGCAGCTTCGCAAAAAGATCGAGCCCTTTAGGGTGGCACATCATTTGAGGTTGCACATGATTGGCAATGCACATATTTGAAAAGACAATACACAAAAATATGGTTTCTATATCAGTGATGTTGAGGTTGGATTAAAAGAAACTATATTATAAAACTTGAAATAAAGATTACATTTCTTTTTCAAAGTAAGCATATACTGTGCATAGTTAGGGACAATTGACCGTGCAATTTGGAACACGGAACTTGTTGGTGTAACTTTATGTCATGATACGTGAATTATATAATCCCTTTTTCTGACAGAGCTATATTAACAATGTAATAGTTGGAGTAGAGGTATCATTTACAGTATGGAATGGGACACCAGCCTTGTGGGTGAACCCTCCCATTTGTATGCAAATACAAGAATATAATGACAAATGTTTTCAATCATACATGTGTAATGCTACATAATAATGTGCACTGGTAAAACTGGGACATCACAAATTCAGTTTTAATTAATATAATAATTTAAATGTGTGGTTCATGTAAAAGCTTTAAGCTAAATCATATGATGTGGAATAGAATGATTTGATAGCAAAATTGAAGGGAATTTTGTCCTTCATTTAAGGCGACACGAAATTCAAAACCGATAGAGGTTCAATACTGCGGGATTCCCCCGCCGGGTTATTTAATATTGTACTTCTGAAACAAAATAATATCATCAAACTACATGTGTTACTATAAGTAATTACTATAAAGTATATACATGTATTGTAGGTCATTTGTTGTGTGTGTGTATGTACACTACATCTCATACCTAATAGTAGGTTAGTTTCACATATAAGAGATATAAAATTTGAAATATGGGGTCGGGCAATGCGTTGAATACATGTAAGTGTAGAATGATGTTAAAGCTCCCAGAATATATGAGGGTATATGAGAGATAGAGGGTGTGGCTCTATGCCCCCGGGGGCGAGGACATGCTCTCGGGGGTAGTGGATGGGTTGAATAAGTGTAGATGGCGGATGGGTTGAATAAGTGTATGATGATGTAAGCTACTTGAATACATGATGGTATGGGGTCAGGCGAAGCTTAGTTTAAGAGATATAGGATGGGGTTCATTACCCCAGGGGTGGGGATATGCTCCCTGGGGTAGTGGATGGGTTGAATAAGTGTAGCATGATCTAAGCTCTCCGAATATACAAGAGTATGGGGTCAGGCGAAGCTTAGTTTAAGAGATAGAGGGTAGGGCTCGGTGCCCCAGGGGTGGGGACATGCTCCCCGAGGGTAGTGGATAGGTTGAACTAGAGGTTCCGCTTTGACCCTTGAGTTGCCGCTCCGGCATGAAGCCTATGCTGGTTGTTTTTTTAAGCAAAAACATACGTCTCCCCCAACCTCCCACCTTGCCTTGATTGGGCACATAATGTAAGGGAAAGTGCTATAAAATGAATGTAGCAATAAGTATCCTAAACAAAGCTGCGCATCTAAAAATATTAATTACAAAGAGGCAATTTTTATTGTTGCAGTAACCCAGTGAGGAGTCGGGATTTATATAGCAATGAGTGGATTGTTGACATCTACAACGTCCAACCAATGTGAAATACATGTAATTGTGAAGCATCAACTATTTCGAAACTGATCACGTTATAAGAAAGATGCAAAACATACAAGAGCCACACCTATAGTTTACATGCTGTACCGTATAGAAGTTTCATGCATCTGCCTTCAGTAGTTTCCAAGATATGGAGTGAACAAAAATTGGACAGACAGATAAGCACAATTTGCATGGACCCACGCAAGCACTAGCTCACACCCAAACCTAATTAGATCATAAGACCATTTCAATGAAGCTTCCATCCAAGTTTGGTGAAATTCCGTCGAGTAGTTCTCCAGATATCTTGCAGACAAGGTATATAGACATGAACAATTAGATGGACGGACGGACGATGGACATGGATAAATGCACACACACACCCAAACCTAATCAAATGAGGGGGCTATCCCAATGAACCTTCCATCCAAGTTTGGTGAAATTCTGTCCAGTAGTTCTTCAGATATCTTGCAGAAAGGGCCTGTATATACATATACATGTACAAGTACATGGACAGACGAACGGACACCGAACATGGACGAATGCACACACAAACCAAAACCTAATCAGATGAGAGGACTATCCCAATAAAGCTTCCATCCAAGTTTGGTGAACTTCCGTCACGTAGTTCTCCAGATATCTTGCAGACCAGGCCTCTATATACATGTACAAGTAGATGAACGGACGGACGGACACCCGACACGGATGAATGCATGCACACATACACCAAAACCTGATCAACTGGGGGGGGGGGCTATCCCAATGAAGCTTCCATCCAAGTTTGGTGAAATTCCATCCAGTAGTTCTCAAGATATGTTGCAGACAAGGCCTGTATATACATGTACAAGTAGATGGACGGACGGACACCGGACACGGATGAACGCATGCACACACACCAATCGAATAAGGGGGTTATCCCAATGAACCTTCCATCCAAGTTTGGTGAAATTCCGTCCAGTAGTTCTCAAGATATCTTGCAGACAAGGCCTGTATATACATGTACAAGTAGATGGACGGACGGACACTGGACACGGATGAATGCACGCACACACACCAAAACCTAATCAAATGAGGGGGCTATCCCACTGAAGATTCCATCCAAGTTTGGTGAAATTCCATCCAGTAGTTCTTAAGATATCTTGCAGACAAGGCCTGTATATACATGTACAAGTAGATGGACGGACACCGGACATGGATGAATGCACGCACACACACCAAAACCTAATCAAATGAGGGGGCTATCCCAATGAAGCTTCCATCCAAGTTTGGTGAAATTCCATCTAGTAGTTCTCAAGATATGTTGCATACAAGGCCTGTATATACATGTACAAGTAGATGGACGGACGGACACCGGACACGGATGAACGCATGCACACCCACCAAAACCTAATCAAACAAGCTGAGTAGCTAGCAGGTCCTCCGCCAAGTAGCCTGTTTGAGAGCATACAGCATATACGCTTCCAATATCTCCTTAAATATAACTTGGAAAGTTGATATGTGTATGTGGAAAGAGACGTTCATCTGGAATTGTTGAGACAATTTGAGGAGGTTTAGGAAGCAGTAATGGGTAGTGTAACACTGGAATGTAAGTCTGTAGTTGTATATGGATTTGTGGATGGTGAGGTTTATAAATCGATGAGTGGAATAGATCAAGATATCGCGTTCACAACACAGATGGGTACAATATGGATGAGTGAAATCCAAGATGGTCAATGGCAGCCATCTTGGATTACATACTACCTCAATGAAAATCAATACCAATCGCTGTCTAACTGATGTGAAGCACCGTCTTGAGTTTGAAGTTGATTGGTCAAATTGTTGTCGAGATATCACGTTCACAAGATCCGAGACGGATGGAATCCAATATCGTCAATGGCAGCCATCTTGGATTTGTACCTCAGTGAAAATCAATACCAATGGCCGTCTAATTGATGTGAAGCACATTCTCAAGTTTGAAGTCGATTGGTCGAACTGTTCTCGAGATATCGCGTTCACAAGATGTGGGATGGACAGAATCCAATATGGTCAATGGCAGCCATCTTGGATTATGTACCTCAGTGAAAACCAATATCAATGGCCGTCTAACTGATGTGAAAAACCTTCCCTAGTTTGAAGTAGATTGGTTGATTTGTTTTTGAGATATCGTGTTAACAAGATGTGGAACGGAGTGAATCCAATATGGTCCATGGCAGCCATCTTGGATTACGTATCTCAGTGAAAATCAAAACCAATGGCCGTTTAACTGATGCGAAGCACATTCTCAAGTTTGAAGTGGATTGGTCAAACTGTTGTCGAGATATCGCATTCACAAGATGTGGGATGGACAGAATCCAATATGGTCAATGGCAGCCATCTTGGATTACGTACCTCAGTGAAAATAAATACCAATGGCCGTCTAACTGATGTGAAGAACCTTCCCAAGTTTGAAGTCGATTAGTTGAATTGTTCTCGAGATATCGTGTTCACAAGATCTGGGACGGATGGAATCAATATGGTCAATGGCAGCCATCTTGGATTACGTACCTCAGTGAAAATCAATACCAATGGCCGTCTGACTGATGTGAAGAACATTCCCAAGCTTGAAGTCGATTGGTGGAAATGTTCTTGAGATATCGCGTTCACAAGATGTGGGACGAACAGAATCCAATATGGTCGATGGCAGCCATCTTGGATTACGTACTTCAGTGAAAATCAATACCAATGGCCGTCTAACTGATGTGAAGCACCTTCTCAAGTTTGAAGTCAATCGGTCAAATTGTTCTCGAGATATCGCGTTCACAAGATGTGGGACGGACAGAATCCAATATGGTCGATGGCGGCCATCTTGGAATACGTACCTCAGTGAAAATCAATACCAATGGCCGTCTAACTGATGTGAAGCACCTGGCGGCCATCTTGGATTACGTACTTCAGTGAAAATCAATACCAATGGCCGTCTAACTGATGTGAAGCACCTTCTCAAGTTTGAAGTCAATCGGTCAAATTGTTCTCGAGATATCGCGTTCACAAGATGTGGGACGGACAGAATCCAATATGGTCGATGGCGGCCATCTTGGAATACGTACCTCAGTGAAAATCAATACCAATGGCCGTCTAACTGATGTGAAGCACCTTCTCAAGTTTGAAGTCGATTGGTCGAATTGTTCTCAAGATATCGCGTTCACAAGATGTGGGACGGACGGAAGGACGGACGGAAGGACGGACGGCTAGCATTTCCAAGTCCTCCCACCACTTCGTGGCGGAGGACAATAAGGGGGCTATGCCAATGAAGCTTCCATCCAAGTTTGGTGAAATTCCGTCCAAGATATCTTGCAGACAAGGCCTGTATATATATGTACAAGTAGATGGACGGACGGACGGACACTGGACACGGATAAATGCACGCACACACACCAAAACCTAATCAAATGAGGGGGCTATTCCACTGAAGCTTCCATCCAAGTTTGGTGAAATACCATCCAGTAGTTCTTAAGATATCTTGCAGACAAGGCCTGTATATACATGTACAAGTAGATGGACGGACGGACACAGGACATGGATGAATGCACGCAAACACACCAAAACCTAATCAAATGAGGGGGCTATCCCAATGAAGCTTCCATCCAAGTTTGGTGAAATTCCATCCAGTAGTTCTCAAGATATCTTGCAGACAAGGCAAGGGGACGGACAGACATCCATCCAGACATCCATCCAGACAGACAGCACAAACACTAGATGTCTCCCCCCAACATAGTTGGGGGAGACATAATAAGTGTAGCATGATCTGAGCTCCCATACTATATCAGGGTATGGGGTCGGGCGAAGCTTAGTTTAAGAGATAGAGGGTGGGGCTCGGTGCCCCAGGGGTGGGGACATGCTCCCCGAGGGTAGTGGATAAGTTGAATAAGTGTAGCATGATCTAAGCTCCCAGACTATATATGGGTATGGGGTTGGGCGAAGCTTAGTTTAAGAGATAGAGGGTGGGGCTCAGTGCCCCAGGGGTGGGGACATGCTCCCCGAGGGTAGTGGATAAGTTGAATAAGTGTAGCATGATCTAAGCTCCCAGACTATATATGGGTATGGGGTCGGGCGAAGCTTAGTTTAAGAGATGGAGGGTGGGGCTCGGTGCCCCAGGGGTGGGGACATGCTCCCCGAGGGTAGTGGATGGGTTCAAAAAGTGTAACCAGATGTAAGCATTTGGAATAGATGACAGTTCGGGGGGTCGGGATGGTCTTAGTTCAGGAGACATAGTTGAAGCCAAGATGCTGTGGACAGAAATTTTCTAAGTCCAAAACTTTAACATTTGCTTGGTCCTGAGGTCCCAGGGGTGGGGACATGCTCCCCGAGGGTAATGCATGGGTTCAATATCTGTAGCCCGATGTATAAGCATTTGGAATAGATGAGAGTTCAGGGGGTCAGGTTGACCTTAAGTTAGGAGACATAGGTGAGGCTGAGAAGCTGTGTCAGGAATTTTAAGTCCAAAACTTTAACATTTACTTGGTCCTGGGGTCCCAGGGGCGGGGACATGCTCTCCCAGGGTAGTGGATGGGTTCAGTATGTGTAGCCCGATGCAAGCATCTGAAATATGAGGGTTCGGCGGTCGGGCAGGCCTTAGGATCAAATTTTAACATTTACTTGGTCCTGAGGGAAAAATTTCTAAGTCCAAAACTTTAACATTTACTTGGTCCTGCAGATAGACAGATAGACAGACAGATAGACAGACGGACATCATTGTGGCACCTATATCGAGCTTTCCGCAGCTAAAGCTACGGGCTCGATTAAAATTGACACTGAACTTTGGTGTAACCACGCTAGTGCTGATTCTGATATAAGGCGGGTGATATGGTATCCCGCAAATTAATATTTGCATAGTACTTCAAGGCTGAAAATCTATAAAATGAGTAAGGTGGTGCATCTTCTGTTCCCCAGGTTATAGAAGTTAGACATTTTTGTATTGACATCCGAAATCAGCAAATTGGGTGAACATTCCCATGCCTGCATGCAGGGCTTTAGAATACCCCCTCAATACAACATTAAACGTTGCGCCCAAATAAGAGAGCCAAAAAAAAAAAACACACAATCTAGCATTGAGAATCAGTGTTGAGTTATATTCATGGAGATTTTGGAGATCAGAGCCAACCTAATTTGCCAGAATATGGGGACTTTTGAGAAAAGTTTTTCACTAATTTTGATGTGGTCTCCCTGCCTAAAAAAGTTGCTACAGTGCATAGAGGTTGTGCCCAATTTAGGGTAATGTAAAGCCCTGGCATGCAGAACAATTGCGATACTGCAAATTAATACTAGTATGTTTAGCAGTCAAGGAATTTACCAAACTCTAGTTGAAAGAAATTTGCATTTGGGAAAATGCAATTAAATCTCAGTGGACCGAAATTACACTGTACTTTATAACAGAGAGTATTAAAGCAGACCATTTATTACCTGTAACAAGACTGGAACATCCGCGGAGATGACATCAGTGCAATCCGACAATAGGGCAGCAAGGTCAGCAAAGTGTTCATTCGTTATATCTGAGAATAATCGAGAGAAAAAAACCAAAGGTTAAAAGCTTGACAGAACAGTTACCATTTTATAGTTCAAATTGTTCAGCATGATAAACAATAAGTTACAGCGAATCACGCACATATATGTGTATAAACTCTAAAAGATCAAAAACATGTACATGTATTCTTCTTTCACAGATGGTAAAATTTAATTTAGTCAAATACCAGGCCGGGCCACTTCCATTCCATCATTGGGGTGCTGTTGTTCTTGATCAGTGAAAATAAGAACCGCTCAGTCACCATGATGAAGAACCCCTTACATTAGCATTCTTCACATGAACACTTGTTCATTGAAAATTTTAGAAATGCAGAAATTGCTCAAACCTGCATGAACACATAGACTACATGCTATGATGGAAAATCTCTTGTGGTAAAAACACTAAGAATTGACAAAAGTTTAGGTTGTTTAGCATACTTTGCCAGCTTATTAGAACACTCATGTGGATCACCATCTTCACAAGTCCAGGTAAATCCTAAATCCTCTCATGCACCGGTTTACCTGGACATTTTTGGTGATTCGAATGAGTTCTTGAGTCGAGGCCTCTATTATACAATCTCGTACATTTCACCCCCGCGCTTGTTTTGAATTAGCATGTGGGTTGCTTCTGCAGTGGGACGGATTCGTATACTAATGCAAGGGGTCCCTTACCATCCGGAATATGAACAGTTCTGTCTTTCCTCCGGTTTCTCATGAAGTATGAGCCAGTCAACCATCACCTCCATCCATCTTGAAATCACCGGACTACTAACTGATGAATGTCATACCTGAGCTTTAAGTCGAGATTAAACTAGGAGCAAATGACTGGTGTCCCGGTCTGTCCTTCCAGTTGCAGCCAATAAATCTATCAGTTAATCTCAAGGGTATCAATAATCCATCTTGATTGATGATCCCTATCTTCAGTCGAGTGAGTGAGTGAGCATGATTTAACGTAGCTTTCAACTATATTTCAGATATATCACAACATTTGGGTCCTACCCTAATTTTTTCTAATTCTAATTTCTAATTTTTCGAACAGTATTTTTAGACTTAAAAGCAAGCAAAGAACATCTCTATGCCAACTGAGGCTAAATACTGTAGCTTGGATATGTTATTTATCCCAAGAACTGAAATATAGCTGGTGAAATTTGTAGAATGTTAGCAGAATTTCTCTCTGAAGATACAGTACCTAAAGTTTGTTAAGTTTTGCCATCTGAATAATTAGAAGACACAGGGTATTTCTTTTCACACCCGGGAACCCCATGAGTAGGACCTTATTCCTTTTGACACCAGTGAACCTCAATTGAATGAGTGAGTGGGGATAAACATCAACTATTTTTCAGTCATATCACAATGGTACCTCCTACATGTAACAGGACACTTTGTCAATGCCATGCCTTTATATTGCTGCGTCACCAAGCACCATGTCGTAGTCATTTATGATACTTCACCTAGTCCCATTATCCCAACACCAGGTCAACCAGTCCTTGATCTATCCTCTTATTGCTGAGCACCAGGCGAGGAAGCAACAAGTTCCATTGTCAAGTCTTCAGTATGACTAGGACTGATCCCAGGATGTCCTGCTTGCAAGGCGGATGCTCTAACCACCAGACTATCGCAGTTTGCTCTTTAGCCCTATTGTAGGATCACCTTCCTTAATGTAAGGACTGAACATACCAAGCCCAGTGTACTCTAAAACATCCCCAGTTTTCCCTCCAACTACCCGAGTTCCCTGTTAGCTCACTCTCATCTCAATCATGTCTGCATGTTGTCTATTTTCCCCGAGTTTCAGCCGTCTCGAGCGGAAAGATGAGCAGGCTCACTCATTGGCAGATATATGTATATGCTGAACTGTTGATGAGGGCCACAAGGAAGAACAGATTCTTGTTGAAACTGATTATATTGAAAGATATTATTATTATATTCAGCCTTGCATGTATTCTCATACATTTGACAGTTCTCCCGTGTTTATTTGAGACTGAATTCCCATACCTATTACAGTATTATTCAAACTGCATACCTGGTTTTCCTTTGCTCAGCACAGAGAGAAGTAGCAGGCTCCAGCTCCCAGATTTACCACTGACCGCAGTTGTATCTGCCCACACCTATCATGGTTCAAGTACATGTAACATGGAGAATAGGCATCATTTACAATATCATTCAAAAGTTCAAAATCATTCAGTAGATTTATTTCTCCAGAGAAGAAGTTCTAAAGCTGCCAGATACATGTATCTATGCTCAGATAGACAGATGTGGCTTTCTCAGATCAAGGTATTGCGCATTCAAGAAATAAATATACCAAATTTGGAATAATCTGCTGTTCTGATTTATTGACTGAAAACCAATTAAGGACAGAATTCTCTCATTATTCCATCGATAGCATAGGATATCAAACAACACAGCGATTCTGAAATCCTGAAACACACACGTTCTAGGTCAACTGAGAAAAATCAGGTGCAACCACAAAATACCAGTCCACAAAAACTATAGTTTACAAGCAGTTATAGCTTAATGAAAATAACAAACGGTCCACCATACATACTAGTACCTGAAAATAATCTTTGAGTTTCTCATCGATATCTCTGTACAGAGCTATGGATTCCTCTGACTGGCTAATTGTATATCCCTCTACAATCTTTTCCCACTGCTTGCATATTGGTGTGGCTTGTCGATAAGACTGAAAAACATATAAATAAACTCTGGTTTTCAATATTATATACACCTTCAAATGTGAATATTAATTTTAAATCGCTAATATTAATGGTGAATGGAAAAAGTCTGATTATTAATTGGGAAAGGGAAAATATTGAAATTGGTCATCTCCCATGATCGTGTTTCACTACTGAAGTTGTCCCCCCTAGAATATGATGAGATCAAAAAACCTTTTATGTTTAAACCTACAAAGATTACAGAATAAGGAACACAAACCATTTGTACACTCCCCCCACTCCACACACGAGTTCCGCAAATTTAAATTTTGGAAAGAAAAAATATGGTGATAACAATATTCGAAGTTACCCATAAAAGCCTGAAACAGTTCCAGAATTTGGAGAGTGTCCCTTGTTCCTTAACATACTCCAAGATATCAGACTTGGACAAGTTGTGAAGTACTTCTCCAACAATCGAGATTTCGGCCATTTCTTTGCTGCTCGTCAAGATGTTCACATTGAAGTTACCAAGATGCTGCAATAATATATGTGAAATTAGCAAAAACACTTTAATGAGGACATTGTGTCAGAGTTATTGAGAGGAAATTTGAGGACTAAATATTCACAAACCACTCAATTCAATTCAAATTACTCAATAGCGAACAGAATGATACAATTATCACTCAGTTCAATTGAATGAACAACTTCCAGGATATATAACTGGTTTATTTGAGATTATTTACAGCAATTTAATTTAGCAAATAACTGAGAAAGTTTCCAAAATCTTATTGCTATGAATCACAGAATCTGTGAATCTACATGATGTTTATTTCCAATTGATACATTACTTTATGACCTCATCCTGTGGTGTTGGGTATCACTACCAGAACAAATCTGAGAAACAGTGCGAGAACCAGTGACCACCAAACACTTACATGAAGGTTGATGAATAGATGATTGCTGAAGTTGACAACTGGTTTTCCGGCATATTTAGTTATCGAACAAGCTCCACATTTACGTGTAAGTTCCTGAAAAAGTGGATAACAAATTAGTATATTAGTGATCACATGTAGAATGGTGAGTTTGAATAGGGCCCTGGTTGAGCATCGAGCAATAGGTCGGTCCTGAGATTGAATTCTCCAATAACAAAAGGCTTGAAACGATGTCATGTGAGGTTACGCTGAGGTTATAGGCAAGGAACCGTTCTTAACCTTAACTATGCTGTATTATTTTATTTACTGAGTTTTACATGAGAGAGAAGAAATCTGTTTATAAATGCTTATTTAATTAATTCCGAGATGATAACATCTTCAAAGTTGTTTGGATTTCCAGTATTTTGAAAGCCACTACGATACTTAATTTCCGATTTTGCAGCATAGCCAATGTTAAAGCATTGCCCGGTGCCTAATGTTGGCCCGACGTCACGTGTCCATTGATGTCGTTTTGTGTCTTTCATGGCGAAAGAGTTATATCTTGGGACTGTCCTATTGGTTGCAATAAACAATGCGTGATGAATTGCTGAGTTTGACCTGGTGACCCAAAGAAATGGGTCAATCTCACTGATTTGCAATAGGCTTAAGTTCCGTTACCACATTGTAAGTGTGATGTATTGGAATTTGGTGCTGCTTTGCACAGTCATTCTTGAGATATGGTGGGAACAAAAGTACAGAGACAGACTAACATAACTTCACAGATGCTTTATTTTTGAATGATACACTGAGTATTAAAGCCAATATGTACTTGCTATATCTTCTAAAATAAATGTATGAAAATGTATGAAACAAATTTAAGATGTACCAATTTTGCATGAAATGAATCTCGCAATCCAACTTCTTGATAATGAAAGTAAGTTATGGTATAACAACAACAACACATGTATCCTCACCCGCCAATATGTGAAAGCTATTTCTGCTGTTAAGTTTTCAATATTTTTTTTTTACACATTAAAGTTTTGCCAAAAAGTATGTTCTTGAACATTGAGTTGAGGTTTTGCTTTATTTGCAGGAAATTGTATTGTTGAAAGCTGACTCTTCATGTAACTAAAATAACATCGTGGATTTCATGCAAATTGCATCAAACTACTGCATCGGTTTGTCAGAACAGATGGAACTATCTGCACTGGGTGATCAAGAGAAATAAAAAGATAAAAAAGCCCCTCTCCATTTTTTATCCAAAAAGTGCCTTTGAAGCTAGATATTAATTTCATTCAGCCCAAATGGTTCGATCCATGGTTCTTACAAGATCGTATATACATTTCATACCTCTATGCTATGAATCCGAACTCCTACACCTATAAAAACATCTTGGCCTGGACTATTAATGGGTTGAGAGGTTGTAGCAGTTCTGTTGCCTCATGTTGCAGACTGGGCTGTATTCAGATTGGTGTACGAGGTAAAACTGATCTGAGTAGTGTCATGATCAGGTGTGCCTCCAATAAGGACGCAGCGTGAAGAAATTAGTTTTGCGAATGGACACCAAATACTTCTATTTATAGGGCCCCAATTGCATGGAAATTTAACAACTGAAGCATATTGAGTTATGGTTTGACTCACGACCATGATGAGGTATTAGCTGTTATGATAATGGTGGAGATTCTTTGTTTATATATGCACCAAATACTTCCAAGGTATGGAAATTTAACAACTGAAGTAAACGGAGTTACTGTTTGACTCATGACCATGATGAGGTATTAGCTGTTATCATAATGACAGGGATTCTTTGTTTATATATGTTTCTTACACAAGAACTTTCTACTTTATTTCAATATTCAAATCAAATTTTATCAAGATGGCAAGCAGAAAATACAGAAGCAGTGTCCAGATGGCCATCTTTCTACACTCAGTTTGCAAGATGAAAGTCTGTAAAACAGTGGCAGTGTCGAGAAATTCATCTTCCAACATTCAATTTGCAAGATCTATAGAAAAATTATCATCAAGCATGATCGACACAACCCTATATTGGTGAAAATTTGTCTGAGAGCATGGAACTTCATATGTGGGTGAGGACAAATTCAAGAGGGCAAGGATTGGATGGGGTGAGTGCCAGAACTCCTTCAGCAGTGAGTGATGAGTGAATAGAATTTAACGTCGCTTTCAACAATACATTGTATTTCAGCTATATCACGACGAACCAACTAAGCACCACCCAGCCAAGTTGTGTTCCTGCTACTTCAAAGAACAAATCTTTGAAGTAGCATGAAATCAGACACCCTCCATCCACCCTATAAAACACTGAGGACAGCACACAAGACACAGACAAGACGCTTACATGGTGCAATAAAGACAAGTGATATTATTACAGTGCTAGACATCACATTATTAAGTTCCTGTTGTTTCTCAGCAAAATGCATTGAAGCAACAGGAACCTGAACCCACCCAACCACCCGCGATTCCTTCAGGAAAAGGAACTAAGTATGTGTGCTTGAACCAGTTCATTAGGCCTATAGCCCCATCCTTCTGAAGTTCAATCATTTATGCAAGAACAATTCCTGTGTCGATATTTCAAAATGGAGAAAAATTGGATGATATTCATACCTGTAAACTCATATCTACTTCTCTTCCAAATACACTGTTAGTCAGTGGAGTCACTGCACCAGGCATCATCTCCCTGTAATTCATCAAAACAAGATAAAACAGTAGACAAAATCTGACTGATTTTAAATGCGATATACTGGATGTATTTCAGCATTTACGAGAGTGGATATTCTACTACAAATGCATTACAAAGAAAATAATCGACCATAGAGGTCCATGTCCCCCGCTAGCAGCACCAGTTATGGTGGAACTGGCGCTGCTGCTGCGGGGGCCATGGACCTCTATGGTTGATTTTTTGTGGTCGATGATATCTCATATCATTGATAAGAGTATGATTTGAAAATGGAGATACCGCTGATGAGCGATGCACCCCACAGCGGTGAAGTAATGGTTGCATTTAAATATTTTTAAGGTGTTGACAGTCAAGTCGTCTGAATCGTTCTCGAGTTATTGTCCGGACAAGATCCAACTGCTTATAATCCAATATGGCTGACGGTGGCCATATTAGATTACGCACATTGCTGAAAAACAATCCCGACCGTCCTCTCACCAATGTCAAGGCACACCCCAAGTTTGAAGTTGATCGGTTAAATCGTTCACGAGTTATTGTCTGGACAAGAAAATCTAAGATCCAACTGCTTATAATCCAATATGGCTGACGGCGGCCATATTAGATTACGCCCATTGCTGAAAAACAATCCCAACCGTCCTCTCATCAATCGATATCTCATATCATTGATGAAGAGTATGATTTGAAAATGGAGATATCCAACTGCTTATCCAATATGGCTGACGGCAGCCATATTAGATTACGCACATTGCTGTAAAACAATCCCAACCGTCCTCTCACCAATGTCAAGGCACACCCCAAGTTTGAAGTCGATCGATTAAATCATTCACGAGTTATTGTCCAGACAAGAAAATCTAAGATCCAACTGCTTATAATCCAATATGGCTGACGGCGGCCATATTGGATTATGCACATTGCTGAAAAACAATCCCAACCGTCCTCTCACCGATGTCAAGACGCTCCCCAAGTTTGAAGTAGATCAGTTGAATCGTACTCCAGTTATTGTCCGGACAAGACCCAACTGCTTATAATCCAATATGGCTGACAGCTGCCATATTACATTACGCACATTGCTGAAAAACAATCCCAACCGTCCTCTCACCGATGTCAAGGCACACCCCAAGTTTGAAGTTGATTGGTTAAATCGTTCACGAGTTATTGTCTGGACAAGAAAATCAAAGATCCAACTGCTTATAATCCAATATGACTGATGGCGGCCATATTGGATTATGTACATTGCTGAAAAACAATCCCAACCATCCTCTCACCGATGTCAAGGCACTCCCCAAGTTTGAAGTAGATCAGTTGAATCGTACTCCAGTTATTGTCAGGACAAGATCCAACTGCTTATAATCCAATATGGCTGACGGTGGCCATATTAGATTACGCACACTGCTGGAAAACAATCCCAACCGTCCTCTCGCCAATGTCAAGGCACACCCCAAGTTTAAAGTTGATCGGTTAAATCGTTCACGAGTTATTGTCCGGACAAGAAAATCTAAGATCCAACTGCTTATAATCCAATATGGCTGACGGCGGCCATATTGGATTATGTACATTGCTGAAAAACAATCCCAACCGTCCTCTCACCAATGTCAAGGCTCACCCCAAGTTTGAAGTTGATCGGTTAAATCGTACTCCAGTTATTGTCCGGACAAGAAAATCTAAGATCCAACTGCTTATAATCCAATATGGCTGACGGCGGCCATATTGGATTATGTACATTGCTGAAAAACAATCCCAACCGTCCTCTCGCCAATGTCAAGGCACACCCCAAGTTTGAAGTTGATCGGTTAAATCGTTCACGAGTTATTGTCCGGACAAGAAAATCTTACGGAATTACGGAAGTCCCCCCCCCCCCCACTAAGTAGCGGGGGACAATAACCTCATCATGTGGATCACCTGTACAATTAAATTAAAGAACAACACTTTTACAAGTCATGATGAGGTTTGAGGGAGGAAAACAATTATCTGTTTTTTAATTACACAACTATATTTACAAGAATCACTGAAAGAAGCAATACAGCATTGTTTGAATCATGCTCAAGGGGTGCATGGACAATATCACAATCAAGGGCAGATAACTTGAGTTATTTCCCTTCGATTAATGAATGTCATATTGTCAAATATAAGAACAAATGATGCTTTACACATTTCTGAGACTGTGCAATGAGTGGAAATATCGGTCATGCAAGACGAAGTGATATTAATTTGTGGGATAAGTGGTCGGCCATTGTTTCATTTGCTATTAACATGTCAAGTCACGTTGAAAAGCGGTACATCTTGCCTTTTATTAACTGTTGACAGCATTGGTGGAAAAAGCAAGTAATAACAACAATCACACTTATATGTAACTGTCTCGGATATCTGACTTTGGTCAACTGCTAAAAGAAAAGGTTACTGAAGACAGTGCCTGAACACCATAATGCCAGCCATGTAAAGTTGGAACTCCACACAGCTGGATGAATCCTTCAAAGCAGGGCCTGACACATCCTTGCGAGCCAGTGGATCGATCGATGTATTGCGATCGATACACTGGCTTGGTTAGTTACCCATACGAGTTCTGGATATAAATAGATGAAGGGGATTCTCCTGAATCAACCCAATCAGTGAACGCGCTAAGGTGGTTGATTAGGCCAATCTGCTGCGAGGTATGAGATGTGACAGGTTTCAATTTCATCGCGGGCCATACCGCTTTGATGTTAATCGGAAATCGACATCAGAAGTCAAAGCAAAAACTGCAGGCTTGGGATACCGACATGCTAATTCAAAACAAGCACGGGGGATGTATAATAGGGGCATGGACTCAAGAACTCATTCGAATCACCAAAAATGTCTAGGTAAACCCTCTGCGAAGATTTAGGATTTACCTGGACTTGTGAAGATGGGCCTGACATGGAAGGCTGTGATGTGAAAGGTTATAACGTTTGTAATGTCATTACACAACATCAAAATTAAATGTAATACCAGGCACCGTCTTCAGCTGCCTTTTCTGTTTTGCTTTTTTCACCTGTTGACAAAACCCAAACATCCCAAGCAGTCACATATAGCAAAGCAACTGTCATAATTACTTACTTTTCTCATCTATTTGACAGTTTTGCTTCCAAGTACTATTTATTGTATATTTTCTAAATGAGTGAGTTAGATCTTTAACATCTATTTCTCACAAATGAACCAAGTCTTCTTTAAGTGCTATATCGCGGTGCGATGGAGTGCCCAAGTACATCCATCCATCCATCCATACTGGCAAATTCAGAAAAAGAAATCGATGTGCAAGGGTTAAAGCATTCACTGTCCAGTTATTTTCATTTTGTTTAGCTGAACCAGCACAAATAAAACTATATTTAGTTGTTAGCAAAAAGATTTTTAACAATTTCATAGGATGATTCAATATCATTTCATGTTGCATTCATTCATGTTGCAGTTTGTATAAATTATTCTGTAAACCCGATGATATTGAAATGCTAAATGAAACAGTATTCAAATGAAATGAAATACAAGTGCCCAAAAGAATTTTCTGCAAACGAAATGATATTGAAATGCTTTATGATAAATGGCGACTTCAGGAATGAAAAATGTTATACCCCTGTAAACGAAATAATAATTTGATGATAACAAAACAATAAAATAACACAAACTGAATGGAGTTTAAATACGAAGCTGCGCATCTGAAAACCCCTCGGCTCTGGGCGCCAGCCATTCATAATGTATTCAATATGAACCAAGATTTCAGGAACACCAAGCAGTTACAAATGGCCTCTAAGGTTTCCGTCCAATCAGAGAAACTGGTATTCATTACATAAGTCTCTTGATGCATCAATGACAGAGATAGAGATCATTAATGATTTTGCATAAATTAAAGATGGTCGCCCATCCTTCCCTTCACTCAGAGGAACTGATGTGGTTATATTCATTGCAAGTCTCTTGATACATCGATGCTCCATGCCAAGTTTCATATAGAACACTGATATACATCATTGAAGATTTTGCATAAATTAAAGATGGCCACCAAGATTTCCGCCCAATCAGAAAAAAACAGAACTGTCATTTATCGTAAGTCTGTTAGAACACTTGAATGGTATCAGAGATATATATCATTAAAGATTTTGCATAAATTAAAGATAACCGCCAAGGTTGCCGCCGAATCAGGGAAACTGGTTTGGTCATTCCTTTGAAGTTTTTTGATTCATCGATCATCTATATCAAATTTCACACTGAACAGTGAAATGGTACCTGAGATACACAAGATTAATGGTTTCGCATGAATATAATTTGACCGTCAAAGTTTCCAACCAATCGGGTCCAGATTCAATAGGGTTCTGGGTCATGAGCATATGGATGTACAGTGCAAGTTTGGTGTGCCTAGGGTAAGTCGTTCTAAAGATATCTTGGTAATGAGAAAGCTGTGATGGTTTCGCATAAATTAAAGATGGCCGCCAAAGTTTCCAACCAATCAGGTCCAGATTCAATAGGGTTCTGGGTCACGAGCATATGGATGTGCACTGCAAGTTTGGTGTGCCTAGGGTAAGTCATTCTAAATATATCTTGGTAACGAGAAAGGTGTGGCGGACAGACAGACAGACAGACGGACGGACGTACATGATATGGTAAAAACTAAATATTAAATGTTTTTAACTATTTACTCTCATTAACTTGAAATGTCATTTTATTACAACAATTTGAATTTTCTACATGTATCATTATTGAGACTAAACAAGTTACAAAGTAAGGAGTTTCATTACATGTACCTTCCCTTTACCAGAAGTCAATCGAGTGTGAATTCGCTACAGCCCACTGTATTACTGCTTAGTAACACTACCCTGAATTACACCTCATTAATTTGTTAGTATGGTTATATGAAGCTATGTTCATTGGCATGTTAACATAGATATAAATTAAACAGCAACTCGATCCCAAGTGACTACATCTGTTAATGTATAAAACATGGTGAACAATAATGAAATGATGATTACATGTTGATCAAGGTTGATCAAGGTTTTACCCCCAAGTCACTGTAGTTTCTTTTCCCTGGAACTGCAGAAAATTTATTTCACCAGTTAGTTATATCAATCTTTGAAAAATTGTAATGCATCTCCAAATGTGGAATCAAACCATTTGTAGAAAATAAATAAACTTCTTTCCAGGACAGACTTTCCAGCAACTTTCCAGTATTATGTTAAAAGAGAATATTTGCAGACACAATTGAATGCTCCAAAATGGATAAAGGAATGGAACAAAGATCACAATAAATATCCAAACAAGTAGAAGTTGCATGATAAAATGTATTCGACTGAGCAAATTTCTGGGGATTGCTCAGCAATCTATTATCATATTTTTTATCATCCTTTGTTTTTTGTGACTCTTAATTCCAGTAATCAAATCTCTGGTAGCTTGAAGTTTTTACAACGAATGATGAAATTCAAGGACTTTCTAGGACTGATTGGTAAAAACAATAAATATCAAACAGGACTGATCGGCAAAAACACAGAGGAAATAGCAAATGTAGGACTTTTCAGGCCTGGAAATTGGTAATTTGACATAGGCCTAATGGAGCGTCGATCTTTGCTCGAGCTCATTCTAGAGGTCAAATTCCATAACTTGGGATGTTAAATGATACCTATATGTGTTCAATTATAATTAAAATCAGTGAACTATTCATGTTGAAAGTTTTCCTCATTTACCTCTGTGTTAGATTTAGGCTTTTCAAAGTCAGGAATATCCCTCACTGATGTCATTGTACCTAACATAATTCAAGAACTTTCTCGGTTTTTCGAGCACCTTAGTTATTTAATTAGCACACAATACTGTGAAACACACTTTTCGTTTTAACTCTTTTTTCTCCTTCTTTGACTTAATTTAGTCTAGTTTAAAAATCATTTTCTTCAACTTTTCAAGTAAAATCAAGCATGATTGAGAGAAGGATAGGAAAAAGCTGGTATCCCTGCTTTTACCATAAAATATGTGAAGATCAGACCCCTCCAAACGAAAAATTTACTGTACAAAAATCAAGTATGCTTGAACCTTTTTTTTTGTTTTTGGTAGGACACTAACTGCAATACGAAGCTGCGCATCTGAAAACCCCTCGGCTCTGGGCGCCAGCCATTCATAATGTATTCAATTTAAAACAAGACTTCAGGAACACCAAGCAGTCAAGTAACAAATATACAGATTATGAAAAATTTTGCCATTAGAAATGGCCTCAAACGTTTCCGTCCAATCAGAGAAACCGGTATTCATTACATAAGTCTGTTGATGCATCGACGATGTATACCAAATTTTACATCGAACATTTGAAAATTATCTGAGATAGAGATCCCTAATGATTTCGCATAAATTAAAGATGGCTGCCCATCCTTCCCACCACTCAGAGAAACTGATGTGGTTATTCATTGCAAGTCTCTTGATACATAGATTCTGTAAACCAAGTTTCATATAGAACACTGAAATGGTATCAAAGATAAACATCATTAAAGATTTTGCATAAATTAAAGATGGCCACCAAGGTTTCCGCCCAAGCAGAAAAACCAGAACTGTCTAATCGATGTATACCAAATTTTACATTGAGCACTTGAACCGTATCAGAGATATAGATCATTAATGATTTCGCATAAATTAAAGATGGCCGCCCATCCTTCCCGCCACTCAGAGGAACCGATGTGGTTATTCATTGCAAGTCTCTTGATACATCGATGCTGGATACCAAGTTTCATATAGAACACTGAAATGGTATCAAAGATATATATCATTGAAGATTTTGCATAAATTAAAGATGGCCGCCAAGGTTCCGCCCAATCAGAAACGCCAGAACTGTCATTTATCGTAAGTCTATTGATGCTTCGATGATATATACCAAATTTTACATCGAGCACTCGAACAGTATCAGAGATAGAGATCATTAATGATTTTGCATAAATTAATGATGGCCGCCCATCCTTCCCGCCACTCAGAGGAACTGATGTGGCTATACATTGCAGATCTCTTGATACATCGATGCTGTATACCAAGTTTCGTATAGAACACTTGAATGGTATCAGAGATATATATCATTGAAGATTTTGCATAAATTAAAGATGGCCGCCAAGGTTTTCACCGAATCAGGGAAACTGGTTTGGTCATTCCTTTGAAGTTTCTTGATGCATCGATGATCTATACCAAGTTTCACACTGAACAGAGAAATGGTACCTAAGATACACAAGATTAATGATTTCGCATAAATTAAATATGGCCGCCAAAGTTTCCAACCAATCAGGTCCAGATTCAATAGGGTTCTGGGTCATGAGCATATGGATGTGCAGTGCAAGTTTGGGGTGCCTAGGGTAAGTCGTTCTAAAGATATCTTGGTAACAAGAAACCTGTGATGGTTTCGCATAAATTAAAGATGGCCGCCAAAGTTTCTAACTAATCAGGTCCAGATTCAATAGGGTTCTGGGTCACAAGCATACGGATGTGCACTGCAAGTTTGGTGTGCCTAGGGTAAGTCGTTCTGAAGATATCTTGGTAACGAGAAAGGTGTGACGGACAGACGGACGGACGGACAGACGGACAGACGGCCAGACGGACAGACGTACATGACGACGACAATACCCTTCGGCCAAAGCTGCTGCATGACTAGCTTCCCAACAGCAATCCACTCACATTCTGCACAATTCCACTCGTGTTTCACAGTTGCATTAATGTTTTTCAAACACTAGACGTTCATGAACTGCCATGATTATGGGGTGCCATGACACTGAAAGTCCATTCTGCTTGTCCTTCGTTTTAGAACCAATCAAAATATTCCTTTATTATGGTAATTCTGAACTGGCAATCCAGGAACCCACAGCAGTAGTAATTTACAACTTAACAACATATGGTACTCAATCTAATAATTGGATCTGCCAGGAGTGATACTTTCACACCATAAAATCTGGGGGTGATGAAATTAATTAGAACAGCAAGTTGAACATTCAAAATCATGCATATAATCCATTATGCATTATTTCATGATTTTAGATGGTGATCAAATGGTATTTTTTCCGTCCCCAAAATTGGAAATGATTGAATATCAAGTTGATACGTCACGATAGGACTGAAATAGTGTTGAAAGTGACGTTAAATCATGTTCACTCACTCACTCACTCACTGAAGTTGATAGGGAGATTGAATTATCAGACGGATAACCGAACTACACCATGGTATCCAATTTAGTTAAGTAGAGAATATGTAAAGATCAAAGTGGAAGCTGCTGAACAAACACAACAGTCGTCTCAAATTTGACTTGTGAGTTGAGATAAAAAAAACAAAGTTTGAGGAGGTCTAACTTTCTCCACAAACGATCTCAGAAACAGACATTTCAATCAGAAAAAGTGTAAATTTCTCATGCCTGTAAAATTCTTTACATATAGCAAGAAACATGGCAGATTATAAAATACTATGGAACATATGTTGCGAAAGATTCAACAGCATGACACAGACAATATACATGTCCAAAGAAATGTTGACAAATATGGCCGCTTGGTCAGATGATGGATGCACATGCAATAGCATTTCTGGTCATGCGACCGGCGATTATGAAAACAACTAAAAAATTCTTGGAATAAAGCTAAGAATCCCTCCTGGTGCAATGTATTACATGTATCATTTTTTCAATACAGACAAAATGCAGTTTGTTTTAGACTTTGAAATTGAACGTATAATTTCTTTGATAGGCATTCAGAAGTCAGCGTATATAACACAAGGCTATATAACAACTTCTTTATTGATGTGGAGCTCCACAGTACAAAAGAAGTGGTTATCCATATAATAGCCTTGTGTTTGAAATTGGAATTAAATAAAGCTGGAATCCACTCCAACTCTCACCCGATATTCCCTGTAGTTATCCAAACTTTGTCACTGGACATACCACTGTCAAACTCGTGCATCAGGTCTTCATCAGTCTCATTATCCTGGCTGGTGATTGGACGAGCCTAGAAAATCATCACGGAACAAAATGGAAATAAAACCAGTAGTTGGGCACAATTTTGGTACAAAAGATTTTTTTTTTTAAACTCATATAAGATCGTACAATATGGTATGATAATCAGATGAAATGATTTCATTTTATCTCCTGTTAAAGGTACAGGTTTACTCTATCAACTTCATTTAGTAATACTCTTGTCTCTCATTATAACATGGCTCATCATAAAGCGGGTATCAGTACAGCATGGCCACTGTTCTGTCCACTAATATGTATGTACAGTTTGAATCCTACTGCACGGCAGATTCCACGATGACCTAGTCCACTAACTCCTGTTCCCGTCAATCCTTGACGGAACAAAAGAAAACATGACTTAGCAACACCTTTTACTTCAAAAATATCATAAACAATGTGCCCTGTACCTCACTATCTAAAACGTGTCAATTAATTGCATTTTTTTATAGTTTTTAGCTCAGCGAACAAAACACAAATGACATCAGCACAAGTGCGTTGCTTATTTATGTCATTTTTCCATCAAAATCAATTTTGTGTATGTAGAAGAAATTTCTTATATGACAAGCACTTGCATATGCTCAGTGGAATTAGGCCAATAGTATTGATATATCTATACATTTGTCAGTGTATGACATCACCCATGCTATAATACTGGGTGTTTTTAAAATTTTGCTAATGTCATTTCCGTCATGGGAGTTGTAACGGAAATGAGAAGGCAAATGCTGAGGCAAAAGCTGAAGCAATAGAGTTTGCCTCAGCCATTTATAACATAGGGTTGAATGGGGCATAATGTAATTTCACAACATTTTCTGCCGAGGCAAATTTTTTTAATGCGTGGGCTGGATAAGCACATATGGGTTCCATGACCTCACCTGTAACAAGTAGATTCTCTGGTCTACCACAGCCCATTCCACATCTCGGGATGAACCAAAATACTTCTCTAGCTGTAACAATAATAGTACCAAATTCTATAACTAATCTATCACAGAAGTCTACTACTTTGTAACACTAAATATTAAGGAGATGTTCTATATGGTTTGGTCACTTACATGTAGTGGATGCAGGGATGTTATATGTTATAGTGAACGGCTGAACTGGGTTGCCTAGAGGTCACGCAAACTATATTCAAGGGGACCCAAATGGTTTACCTAAACAACCTTGTTTTAACATGTCTTTGAATGTGTGTAACATTTATGCGTAACATACACGTTACCTTGAGAATAGTTATGGTATTAACATAAATCGGCTATCGTAGAAAATATTACATATCACCCATGGCATACTTTGTAGAATCTTTGGATCTGCAATGAAAGATGTTCTCAAGCACTCGGTCAGTGATTTGTGCTAGTTTTGCTTTTTTGTGGCATCAAGTTATGTGGAATATAGTATATTTCCAAATCATCTCATGGTTCTTCCAAATGATTGGTTTTAATTTGACAAAGTAAATTCAAGGTAACTGACTCTGGTGATCAAAGAAGAAATAAGAAGAAATAATTCAATCTTTTCTCAGCTGTCAAGCATTCACCCGAAGAAATATCTTTCAGTTGTGATAAATACACATGAAAGAATTCATCTCGACAAGTTTTAACACTTGTCAATCTAAGGGAGATAAATCCAATTATCTCCCCTTGATTGTGATCTTGGCCATGCACTCTAAAAGGAGAGAGAGAGAGAAGGGTTAAATTCTACCAGGTCATACTCACCATCACACCTATAGAGGCTATCTGTAATATCATGTTATCATCTAGACAACAACGGGCTGACAAACTGTCCCCAACACTCTCGGACTCTACACCCCCAGTGTCTACAAACCAAACGACAGATTTCATATTACTGCCTGGAGATAATTGGAACTATTTATGGGTGCCATGTTCCTGCAAGAGGAAAAGCATGAAACTCAGAAAATGCCTTGAATGACGGAATATAAATCACAGAACTGAAGTATGACTCAATACAGGTTCCCATGGATAAGATACATGGAACCGAAACATTGTTACATCTGACAATTTCTTAAATCCAGGCTTCATAAGACACTAACTTGACGGACATTTACTCATTAAAAGAATGATAAAGTGAAAAAAATATTCTGTTTCTAATTGCATAATTTTTGAAAGTAATAAGGCTGTCCCAAGATCAAACTGTTTAGCGGCAAAAAGGAGAGAAACATCATTGCTGAGGTTACACAACAAACTGTTTGTTTACAACAGCAATACTCTACTATTTTATCCCCCGGCTTGTGCAGGCAATGCCTTCTGTTTGCAAATGCCTAATTTAATGAGACCTTAACGTCCTCAAAATTAATTGGATTTTCAGTATTTTACTTGAAAAGCCACTTTGATACATACTTTCCGATTTTAGCAATATTGCCAATGTTAAAGCATTGGCATGATGTCATGTGGGTAACGACATTGTTTCATGCCTTTTCAAGGCTATAGAGTTCGATCTCAGGAAGCCAGCAGGGTTTTACAGACATGACGAGATTAGAGAAAATATCTATCCATACCGGACATCTTGATGTGGTCAGTTTTATGTCCTATGTCCTTGCTCAGTATGGTCAACTGGTCATCCCAGGTTCGTGACAGACGTACCGTATCTGGGTCAGCTGTTCCTGATACCACACTCTTGAGTGGACATAACAAAACAATGATTTCATGACATGTCCAAATATGACATACCCTAATCCAATTAATCGATAGAGATATTTGATGCCTTCGAGGTAAACCAAAAGATGTCTTGGCTGCATGATCAAATTGTTCAGGTTTTCGAGATGCAAAGACAATTTGTTTGTTAAATCTTAGGTGAAGTGATTTTGAGAAGGATTAATTCAGTGTCTGGTGGGCTTGTACTGCAAGATAAGGACGACAAATCAGTTGATTTAAACTTACTGGTACCAATGATTATAATACTTCTCCCCAAAGCCTTCCCAGCCAAACAAAGATGGCTTCACATCATCAAATCTTTAATCATCAAATCTTTAATGATGGAATAGCTTCTTCTAGTGCCAGCATTTCTAAATTCTAATTATAGTATTTTGGAATGCATGTTACAAACATCGAGTAAAACAGCCAGCAGAAATTCAGGTTAAGCATTAGAAGTCAAGTGGACTGACCTCGCCTAGTCCATAGTTAGCATTGAGGACCATGATACTGGAGTTATCTGTGACAGGATCTTGGGTGAACAGAACTCCTGTAAAAAAAAAACAGACTATCATATGTACATGAATGCCATATTATTATGGCACAGTACCTTTATTCTTACAAGTATATCTTACCAGTAAATGTGTAATTACCACAGATAATTACATGACAATCACAGCTGCATATTTTTTTGAAGATAATTTTCAATGGTGCTAATCAAAAAAAAAAAATTCTTTTAAGTTGGGTAAAATACATGTACTTTTATTTTTCTTGTATTTTACAGTAAATGCTGTAAAAATATTTCAGCATGATGCTGTTTTGAGAGATTGGAATTGCCAAACCTGCCACCTCAGCTGGTATCATCTCTTGTATGACCACACCCACTGCCATGCCCACTTCTTGACCATGCTGTCTGAAAAGTTAGTTATATATCTTACTTCAGAAAATGGTTACGCAATTCCACAAGACATTGAAATCGTGTGCAACGGCGGAGATGGCTTTATGGGTATTTTATTTGTTCAATCGAGATTCAATTGCATTATGGTTTTAGTCAAAATCTATGATACCAGGATAATCTATCTAGCAGATACTCTATTTAGCAGTCAACACACATAATATAAACATGATTTTGGAGCATATTTTTATCTACCTGTTGTATTCCACAGCAATGTACGTGAAGGCGGATGCCCAACATTTCATCACTGATTCCAAAATCTGTTAATTACAAAATACATTTACATGTATAATATGATATTGCATATTTAAGACAGTCTTATGCATTAATTTGACTGACTGATTGATTGATCGGTCAATTCAAGATTTAATCAATAATCAACTCTTTGTTGTCAGAGTCATTTTGATAGTTTGTCCATACAGTAAAGTCATTTGAGATTTTGTCAATTATGAACCATACTTTTGCCGATCATTTCGGACACCAGAGGGAAATTCAGAACACTGACCCATTCAATGATCTCACCTGATCAATCCCTTTAATTCCTAGGTAGGTGTCCAACTGACCAGCTGTTGAGGCCTCACAGCCATCTTCACCTATAAACAGTCAGGTTTATTCACATCAATAGTAAAATACTATTAAAATTCAATGCTTGAAAGTAACTTGACTCCTGGAGAGCATGCATGCTTCCACTGAGCCTGCATGGTGCAACTTGAATAAAGTTACTTCTGTTTCGCAAAATCACTGAATGTGTCATGACATATGAGCAGGTGATATTTGTCGACACGACATTTCGACCCACAACAGTTCAGGATGCGACATTTCGGACAACAACATTAGGGCAGTAAAGGGGAGGGGGGGGTATGACATTAAAGCCCACATTTCAGCAGTAATTAGTGGATGTATGGCATTTCAGCCGTAAGTGGAAGTATGACATTTCAGCAGCAAGTGGAGGTATGACATTTCAGTCTGAAACATTTCAGCAGTCAAATTTTTTGAGGCATATACGAAGGACGAGTACGCCTAAGGTAAAAAAAAATAACATCACACAAGCATGATGTTGTCATGAAGAAGAAGCATATATATAAATACGAAGCTGCGCATCAGAAAACCCCTCGGCTCTGGGCGCCAGCCATTCATAATGTATTCAATTTGAACCAAGACTTCAGGAACACCAAGCAGTCAAGTGACAAATATACAGATTATGAAAAAATTTGTAATTAGAAATGGTCGTTTCCATCCAATCAGAGAAACCGGTATTCATTACATAAGTCTTTTGATGCATCGATGATGTATAGCAAATTTTACATCGAGCATTTGAAAGTTATCAGAGGTAGAGATCATTAATGATTTCGCATAAATTAAAGATGGCCACCCATCCTTCCCACCACTCAGGAGAACTGATGTAGTTATTCATTGCAAGTCTTCTAATACATGGATGCTGTATACCAGTTTCATATAGAACACTGAAACGGTATCAAAGATATACATCATTAAAGATTTTGCATAAATTAAAGATGGCCACCAAGGTTTCCGCCCAATGAGAAACACCAGAACTGTCAATTATCGTAAGTCTATTGATGCATCGATGATGTATATCAAATTTTACATCGAGTACTTGAACGGTATCAGAGATAGAGATCATTAATGATTTTGCATAAATTAAAGATGGCCGCCCATCCTTCCCGCCACTCAGAGGAATTGATGTGGTTATACATTGAAGGTCTCTTGATACATCGATGCTGTATACCAAGTTTCATATAGAACATTGAAATGGTATCACAGATATACATCATTAAAGATTTTGCATAAATTAAAGATGGCCACCAAGGTTTCCGCCCAATCAGAGAAATCAGAACTGTCATTTGTCATAAGTCTCTCGATGCATCGATGATGTATACCAAATTTTACATCGAGCACTTGAACGGTATCAGAGAATGAGATCATTAATGATTTTGCATAAATTAAAAATGGCCGCCCATCCTTCCCCCCACTCAGAGGAACTGATGTGGTTATTCATTGCAAGTCTCTTAATACATCGATGCTGTATACCAAGTTTCGTATAGAACACTTGAATGGTATCAAAGATATATATCATTAAAGATTTTGCATAAATTAAAGATGGCCACCAAGATTTCCACCGAATCAGGGAAACTGGTTTGGTCATTCCTTTGAAGTTTCTTGATGCATCGATGATCTATACTAAGTTTCACACTGAACAGTGAAATGGTACCGGAGATACACAAGATTAATGGTTTCGCATAAATTAAATATGGCCACCAAAGTTTCCAACCAATCAGGTCCAGATTCAATAGGGTTCTAGGTCATGAGCATATAGATGTGCAGTGCAAGTTTGGTGTGCCTAGGGTAAGTCGTTCTAAAGATATCTTGGTAACGAGAAAGCTGTGATGATTTCGCATAAATTAAAGATGGCCGCCAAAGTTTCCAACCAATCAGGCCCAGATTCAATAGGGTTCTGGGGCATGAGCATATGGATGTGCAATGCAAGTTTGGTGTGCCTAGGGTAAGTCGTTCTAAAGATATCTTGGTAACGAGAAAGGTGTGACGGACAGACGGACGGCAAGACGGACGGACGGACGGACAGACGGACGGACGTACATGACGACGACAATACCCTTCGGCCAAATTTTGGCCGAGGGGTAAAAATCAGTGAGATTGACCTAGTTTTTCCAGGTCACCAAGTCAAACTAATACTACCTTGTAACTTGAATTTCTGATACAAAACATATGTTTTGGAATGTGTTGACGGTGACTAACCCGCAGCAGATGATCTGACAGCAAATCTGACATCCTCTCTTCTATCACACCAAATACTGTTTATCTCCTCAATAATGGCCTCCTTCACCCCAGCTGTTATTCCCACAGATTTGAAGGCTGCATCAATATCCTCACACAATGACTTCAGTTCTGTAATTTGATTCGCGCTACAAAAACAAAAGAAAAGGTCCCCATAATTTTGACTAATAATATGACATTAGGTTAATAATTAAGCAATAGGTTCCCACAGGTTACCAGTGTAGAATTCATGGTAACCTGTTGAGAGGTTACCATCAGTACTCCTTAAATTGAGGCCTGAAAAGGGAATAATTTGCATTTGGAGAAATGACAAGTGACTTCAATGATGCTATTGATATCAAGATTAGGAGGATCCAATATTACTTGCTCATGGGATGAAAATTCCCACTCGAGCTCATAGGATGAAAATTCTCACTCGAGCTCATAGGATGAAAATTCTCACTCGAGAGCATGATGCACTCTCAAGAGTGGAAATTTTCATCACATGATCAAGTTAATATGGGATTCTTTTACCCATATAATATAAATCATTACTTTAATCGGTATTTTATTAAAAATATCAATGACACACTGAGAGAAACATTGCTGCAGCGCATCATGTCTACAGCTTGTGCCCACTTTCACAGATGATGGAGACCTGCATCGCGGCGCTCCTCCGATACGTGTGTGGGATGAATTATCCCAGTACGTTATACCGCATAGGTTTTATGAAGTATTATATGAGAATAAGAGGATCCCATATAACTTGATCATGGGATAAAAATTCCCACTCGAGAGAAGGAAAATACATCCTAACCAAGCCGCCGCATCCTCGCAAGCCAGTGTATCGATCGATCTGTTGGGATCGATACACTGGCTCGGTTAGTTACCCATACGAGTTCTGGATATAAATAGATCCTCCAAATCAAACCAATCAGTGAAGGAGTTAAGCTAGTTGATTAGGCCAATCCACTGCGAGGTATGAGATGTGACAGGTTTGAATTTCATCGCTGCTTTGATGTCAAGCTGTAATCGACATCGGAAGTCAGAACAAAAAAAACGCAGGCTTGGAATACCGACATACTACGAGATTGTATAATAGAGGCATCGACTCAAGAACTCATTCGAATCATCAAAACTGTCCAGGTAAACCCTCTGCGAGGATTTAGGATTTACCTGGACTTGTAGAGATGAGCCGCCGAGGCGAGATTGGGATGTATTTTCCTTGTCGAGAGTGGGAATTTTCATAACATGATCAAGGTAATGATTCTTTTTCCCATTGAAATTAAATCATTACTTCAATCAGTATTTTATTAAAAATATCAACGACACACCAAGTTGCCAGCAGCATGTGTCAAGTGAAGTGACTGGTTGTGTCGCACGTGCTCAATCCCCACATATGCGTGTGGGATGGCATATCCCAGACATTACAAGTTTTACATTGTATTATACGGAAAACATTATTACCCGAAAAGCTGTAAATCTAAAAAAATTCACAACAGGATAATGTATCACAAACATTATAATATAGTTGTAGGGGTGTAGCCAGAAAGTACTTGGAAGGGGGGTGTTGAAAAGAGAATTATATATTGTTTATTCTGAAATGATCTAAAATTCATCAGATTGCCGTAAATTTGCATGGGAGCTGTTGAGCTAAATTCACCGTGCAACTACTTTGCTTGAACCAGCCTTCAATTTACTCCCCCAGTTGTGTGGAGTAAAATGAAGCATTCACGGTAGATTCATAATTTGAGTACTTGTGTACATCACAATCATAGTAAACAGCTCCGCACTACAGTAACAGCTACTCCTCCTTTTGCACATTATTGAGAGAACGAAAAAGACTCTGTCTGTGCAGTGACCTGTGACTTCAGCTGATCAGTTTCTGGTTCCCTTTGCCCTATCTTTCATTTTTGCCCCATCTTTTAACTCAGGAGAATATTTTGAACTGTTCATAACTGACATAATTTTATACATATGTATAATATTTTCCCACTATTCAAAGAAAGTGTCATTATGCTTAGAATAATGTATAATTTGGTGAATATTAAAGGGAAATATGCCAGCTATCACAAGTTCAAAATCATCTCCTGTGTTTAAAGATAGAGCCGAGTGAAATTATATGAACCTGTAGCTGATAAGCTGAAGTCACCGGTCCTTGCACAGACAGGTCCTTCTTTGTTCTCTCAATGATATGCAAAAGGAGGTGTTCTGAGTGGTCATATTTACCTGGAAGCCTGTTGTATCTTGTCAATCAACTCTGACAAATGTGGATTGGCCTGTTAAATCAAAATGGCAGACTGCTGTACACATAAAGATGCATTGTATTTAATAACACCTATATATCAAAACAAAGGACTATCAAAACGATTATGAAGTTTTTGAGTTGAAAGGTTTTGGAGAGTCTAAATACATGTATGTCCATCTTTATGCAGTAAAGTGACATTTATAGATTCCTATACAATGTAATATTATACATACACAGTAAAACAAATTTGAAAGCCACCTTATTTTATTTTGTTAAGCCTAAGATTTGTTACGTTTTGGACTTACCTGAATGTGTTCTTCATAAGCATGTGTTGTTATACATAAACCATTCGGTACGCAGGCATTCAACTGTGAACAAGAAAATCTAATGTCAAATTACAGTCCCATCGCTTTGGAATTTCAGTGGGTATTCAAACTAATGCAACATAAATTTTTTTAGATGTAAATATACTTTTTAAATTTCAGATTTCACATGAACATGATATATTACAATGTCATGTACAGAAAACTAACTTTTTCCTGTATGGATGTAAGCTGACCAAGTTGAGCCCCTTTTCCTCCAACCAGAACAGAGCTGCAACAGGCAGGATCAGTGAACTTCAGGGTTACAGCAGATTGTCTCCCCTTGACTATGCTAGTGTCAATACTGGTCACCAAGGGCAGGGATTGTTGAATAATCTGCATGTAAGGACCATCAGGATTTCTAATTATGAAATAAGGATAACATAGTCAGCAAGTTTAGAAACTGATACTTGAGACAAGGAACAGTATATAACAGGCATGACAGGAGCATTTCCACAAGCAGCAATAAGATTCTTATATATAAATCAGAGGTGAGACAAGCAAACTTAGTGGCAAAGAATTGACTATAACACCAAAGCCAAAGGAAAAGAAAATGTGATTCACCAGGCTATCTCCAGACATAATGTAGCACCAGTATACATATTTACCTGGAAGCCTGTTTTTACAAGCATGGTTAAACATAAATGGAAATTGGAACAATGTAAATAGAAGTGGTCACACATTGATCAGTTTAACAGATTTCATTGTATCGCATAGTACTGACCAACATGCATTGAAGCAATAATAGCATTTGGTCATCTTTCATGTCAGATTGTATTTAAACTGTTCATGCCTATTTAGTGCTGAAATCCTGCTGTTTTGACTTGCTTTTGTACCCAGGCAAACTATTGTCGTCCTCCGTCTGGTCACTCTTACACAAGAGATAGAGCAAATATTTGATTGACTAAGAACGTACCTGTAAAAAAACTCCGCAACTCCATAGCCATTGGTCCCATTGATAATGTAATGACAGAATTTCTCTTCGACCTTTCCACTGCGATCCTCGTAGTGATACCACACTGGAGTTGTCCCCCCCTTCACATCTACATGGTAGTTCTTACCATCTGTAAGATGAAATTGTGTGCAACCATTGTTTATACATGTATTATTAACATATAATAACTACATGTGGATTTAGAATTTCCAAGTGTTCAGTGACTAGATCAAGAAATTATTAGCACAGCCATGATAAAAATTTGGACCACCTCTGCACTACAAAAAACTTCTGCTTTCCCTATCAATTACGATACGGAAAGCAATTATGAGTGAGTAAGTGTCCCTTATTTGATTCAAGTGATCAGTTACTTGAAACATTAAGCACATAATTTTCATTAAAAAATCAGTTCTGAGATTTTAACATGTTTTGGTTCGCTAAACCTATAATTTTCTTTTGGCTTTTTTGTTTTTGTCAAATAATGACTTTAAACTAGAATTTTTTTATTTTATTTTGATGTGATTTGTATTCAATAACATATAGTCATAAATGTTTGAATGGCTTTTTATTGAAACATGTTTTCGCAGTGGTTCTTTGTTTGGGTAAAATTTAATATCGATAATTATTTCACTAATCTTGATGAAATTTTCAGTGAATTTTCTTTGAACTCTAATCTACACAATTATCTACTTTTTAAAGTTTTGACCCCTACAGGAGCTTGTGTGGATAATACTGTCCGATCAAGATCATTTTGTAAAACATGACAGTGTTCATTAAAATAATTAATATTGATGGTTTTTTTTTAAGTGGAGTGGGAAAAGGAGATAATTGTATGCCCCATCAATGTGGAGGTTGAAATAAACAAGTTTTATTCAATAAAAATCACTTACTTGGTCAAATGATTTTTACTCAGCAATGCTTATTTAAGAAACAGAGATTCATCTCTCGAGTTAGTTCTGGTTATTCAAGCAGCCTGAAACTTTGCATGAAATCATCTTTTCTTCAAATCTACTTCTGTGCAAAATTTCATGATCATAGGGGGGTTAGAACTATAGTGAGATGAAATCACACTTTTAAAACCCTCGTCTCCCCTTAATCCACCTGAAGAATGACAACATAAGCTGAATTTGAGCGAGTACTTGTGTTGCTGATACACTAAGGCCATACAAAATTAATAAAATGCTTTTCACGTTTCAGATACTGCTGCACTGTGTTTGTAAGCCTAGCTTGCTCAACGGTGGAACCCTGTTTTTTTTTAAGATTTGATGAAAAACAAGAGCCCAAGGGGCTTCAATATAAGCCCGTATATCTGGAATTACACAGGTCTGAATATCTAGGTGGTTAATACATGTAGCTTTGATCTGAACTGGTAGCTAGCAATCCAGAGAAAGGTATTTTATGCTTCTGAGAATGTAACAATCCAGAGAAAGGTATTTTATGCTTCTGAGAATGTAACATATATCACATCTTATATTGAATGATAAACTAAAATGGGCTTAACTCTTGTTAACTAGGTGACCTTGAAACAAGAGCCGAGAGCTCATATATCCCACACTGAAATCGACAATAATCAAAACACAAGAAAATAGTAGTTTTCCTTCAAATGGATTCCTTTCAGGCGAGAAATTTTTTCATGACAGTAGAAAGATGTGAAGAAAGTGAACGTTTGTTCTTGAGTTAATACACAGGTATGAACTTCATAAAGGACCCCTCTTCCCATTAAATTAGTAAATGTATAGTTTTTATTTCACAACAGTGTAACTAAATGTAGCCGATTCTTCCATGTATCAAACATGGGAGACAACTCCATAGGACAAATGCCATATACATGTAGGGGAGACAAAACTGAATATTCCAACTTAACACGTATAGGCATCAAAACTTGATTCAGTTTTGGGGGACTGTGACCTTGACCTTTGACAAATTGTTCTCTCTTTTCAATGCGAGGAAGTTATACCCAAAGTCTGGTACCAATCCATACCTTGAAATTAGAGATATTGCATGGACAACAAATGTTAATGGATGAATGGACAGAATGCAACATCTCATTACACGACCTCATCTTCGACAGGCATATGAAAATGTGACTTTTAATAATTTCTTGATTTTGGGGTCACAGTGACCTTGACCTCAATTTTGGTACACAACACATCGTCTTTCCTCAATCTATCAATGCACACAATGCGAGGAAGTTATACCCAAAGTCTGGTACCAATCCATACCTTGAAATTAGAGATATTGCATGGACAACAAATGTTAATGGATGAATGGACAGAATGCAACATCTCATTACACGACCTCATCTTCGACAGGCATATGAAAATGTGATTTTTAATGATTTCCTGATTTTGGGGTCACAGTGACCTTGACCTTTGACCTTGGCCTAAATTTTGGTACATGACAAACAGTCTCCCCTCAATTTCTCAATGGACACAAAAAATCATGATTTTTAACAATTTCACGATTTTGGGGTCAGTGACCTTGAACTTTGACCTTGACCTACATTTTGGTATGTGACACATTGTGTCCCCCTAATGTATCTACTGACACAAAAAAATGTTATTTTTAATAATATCCTAATTTTGGGGTCAGTGACCTTTGACCTTGACCTAATTTTTGGTATGCATCACTTCATTTCCGCCTATTGAATCCACTCACAAAAAATTAGAAATTTTTAACGATTTCCTGATTTTTCAATCACACTGACCTTTGACCTCGACCTACATTTAATATGCAACACATCGTTCCCCCCTAGGGCATCCACTCACCAAAAATTAGAACTGTAGATAGACATGCAGCTTCGCAAAAAGATCGAGCCCTTTTGGGTGGCACATCATTTGAGGTTGTACATCATTGAAAAGACAATACATAAAAATATGGTTTCTATATCAGTGATGTTGAGGTTGGATTAAAAGAAACTATATTATAAAACTTGAAATAAAGATTACATTTCTTTTTCAAAGTACATGTAAGCATATACAGCGCATAGTTAGGGACAATTGACTGTGCAATTTGGACCACGGAACTTCTTGGTGTAACTTTGTGTCATGATACGTGAATTATATAATCCCTTTTCTGACAGAGTGTAATAGTTGGAGTAGAGGTGTCATTTACAGTATGGAATGGGACACCAGCCTTGTGGGTGAACCCTCCCATTTGTATGCAAATACAAGAATATAATGACAAATGTTTTCAATCATACATGTGTAATGCTACATAATAATGTGCACTGGTAAAACTGGGACACCACAAACTCAGTTTTAATTAATATAATAAGTTAAATGTGTGGACCCAAATATGGTTCATGTAAAAGCTTTAAGCTAAATCATATGATTTGGAATAGAATGATTTGATAGCAAAATTGAAGGGAATTTTGTCCTTCATTTAAGGCGACACGAAATTCAAAACTGATAGAGGTTCAGTACTGCGGGATTCCCCCGCCAGGTTATTTAATATTGTACTTCTGAAACAAAATAATGTCATCAAACTACATGTATTACTATAAGTAATTACTATAAAGTATATATTGTAGGTCATTTGTTGTGTGTGTGTATATACAATGTACACTACATCTCATACCTAATAGTAGGTTACTTTCACATATAACAGATATAAAATTTGAAATATGAGGTATGGGGTCGGGCAATGCATTGAATAAGTGTAGAATGATGTAAGCTCCCAGAATATAGGAGGGTATATGAGAGATAGAGGGTGTGGCTCTATGCCCCCGGGGGTGAGGACATGCTCTCGGGGGTAGTGGATGGGTTGAATAAGTGTAGATGGCGGATGGGTTGAATAAGTGTATGATGATATATAAAGCTACTTGAATACAAGATGGTATGGGGTCAGGCGAAGCTTAGTTTAAGAGATATAGGGTGGGGTTCAGTACCCCAGGGGTGGGGATATGCTCCCTGGGGTAGTGGATGGGTTGAATAAGTGTAGCATGATCTAAGCTCTCCGAATATACAAGAGTATGGGGTCGGGCGAAGCTTAGTTTGAGAGATAGAGGGTAGGGCTCGGTGCCCCAGGGGTGGGGACATGCTCCCTGAGGGTAGTGGATAGGTTGAATAAGTGTAGCATGATCTAAGCTCCCATACTATATCAGGGTATGGGGTCGGGCGAAGCTTAGTTTAAGAGATAGAGGGTGGGGCTCGGTGTCCCAGGGGTGGGGACATGCTCCCCGAGGGTAGTGGATGGGTTCAAAAAGTGTAACCAGATGTAAGCATTTGGAATAGATGACAGTTCGGGGGGTCGGGATGGTCTTAGTTCAGGAGACATAGTTGAAGCCGAGATGCTGTGGACAGAAATTTTCTAAGTCCAAAACTTTAACATTTACTTGGTCCCGAGGTCCCAGGGGTGGGGACATGCTCCCCGAGGGCAATGCATGGGTTCAATATCTGAAGCCCGATGTAAGCATTTGGAATAGATGAGAGTTCAGGGGGTCGGGTGGGCCTTAGTTTAGGAGACATAGGTGAGGCCGAGAAGCTGTGTCAGGAATTTTCTAAGTCCAAAACTTTAACATTTACTTGGTCCTGGTGTCCCAGGGGTGGGGACATGCTCCCCCAGGGTAGTGGATGGGTTCAGTATGTGTAGCCCGATGCAAGCATCTGAAATATGAGGGTTCGGCGGTCGGGCAGGCCTTGGGATCAGACTTTAACATTTACTTGGTCCTGAGGGAAAAATTTCTAAGTCCAAAACTTTAACATTTACTTGGTCCTGCAGATAGACAGACAGACAGACAGATAGATAGATAGATAGACAGACAGACAGATAGACGGACATCATTGTGGCACCTATATCGAGCTTTCCGCAGCTAAAGCTACGGGCTCGATAAAAACTGTCAACGATCAATGATTTCCTGATTTTTGGCAACAGTGACCTTTGACCTCTGACCTCGACCTCAATTTCGGTATGCGACACATCGTCTCCACCTGGTGTATCCACTCACAAAAAATTGCAACTGTGGATAGAAAACGTTCACAGATATAGACCGGACACGAACACTTCAGTGATTTCCTGTTTTTTCGGCCAGTGACCTTTGACCTGTGACCTCGACCTTTATTTTGGTACGCGACACATCGTCTCCCCGTAGGGTATCCACTCACCAAAAATTGGAGCTGTGGATAGGAAACTGTCCCAGATATAGACCGGACACGAGAACCGGACAGACGGACAGACAGACAAGACGGGCAGACGGACGGAAACCGCCATCACATAATACGTACGCCTTTTGGGCGGGCGTATAAAAATGGGTGACAACTCCACAGGACAAATGCCATATACATGTAGGGGAGACAACTCTGAATGTTTCAAGCTAATCTTGATTCAGTTTTGGGGGACTATGAATCTGACCTTTGACAAATTGATCTCAAAATGAATATGGCTGCTATTTGCCATGCGAGTAAGGTATACCCAAAGTTTGGTACCAATTCATACCTTGAAACTAGAGATATGGCATGGATAACAAATGTTAATGGATGAATGGACAGAAAGCAACATCGCATCACATGACCTCATCTTGGAAAGGCATATCAAAATGTGAGGTTTAATGATTTCTTGATTTTACGGTCAAAGTGACCTTGACCTAAATTTTGGTACACGACACATTGTCTTCGCTCAATGTATAAAAACCATAGATTTACTATGCACACAAAAAATCATGATTTTTAACAATTTCATGATTTTGGGGGTCACAGTGACCTTGACATTTGACCTTGACCTACTTTTTGGTACGTGACGCATCATGTCCCCCTAATGTATCTACTGACACAAAAACAGTTATTTTTTATATTTTCCTGATTTTGGAGTCACTGACCTTTGACCTTCGACCTTGACCTAATTTTTGGTATGTGACAATTCATTTTCCCCTATTGAATCCACTCACAAAAAAAATGAAATTTTTAATGATTTTCTGATTTTTCGGTCACACTGACCTTTGACCCCGACCTACATTTGGTATGCAACACATCGTTCCCCCCTGGGGCATCCACTCACCAAAAATTAGAACTGTAGATAGAAAAATGTCAATGATCAATGATTTTCTGATTTTTAGGCAACAGTGTCGACCTTTGACCTCGACCTCAATTTCGATACGCGACACATCGTCCTCACCTAGTGTATCCACTCACAAACAATTGCAACTGTGGAGAGAAAATATTCACAGATATAGATCGGACACGAAAACTTCAGTGATTTCCTGTTTTTCATGCCGATGACCTTTGACCTCTGACCTCGACCTTCATCTTGGTACGCGACACATCGTTTCTTCGTAGGGTATCCACTCACCAAAAATTGGAACTCTAGATAGAAAGCTCTCCCAGATATAGACCAGACACGAGGGACGGACAGACGGACGGACGGACGGACACACGGACGGAAACCGCCATCACATAATACGTCCGCCTTTTGGCGGGCGTATAAAAAGTGACTGTATCAATCTCATGCTGCCATGGATTCCATTTTCATTGTCATTCTTATTGACTGTAACTCCTATTAACATGATTAAATACTTACCAGACAGATTCACCAATCAGACAAAATGGAATATCTCCAAGTACTTCTATTGTCTATTTGTTAATTGTATTTTGTATCTGTCCGTGTTAAGAGGAGGATCTATGGAAAACACTTATTTTTTTTTAATCATTTGTCAGAAATTAATTATACTTGATGGGAATAAAGTACATATAAATGAAAAGAAGGTATATTTCAAACCATTGAAAGAAGAAATAGAGGCCTGTCTGTCCTCTCCAATTTTCCACAAAAAGTATCAGTTTTCATTTTGTTTGACCTGAAATAAGCCATACCTGCTGTAAATGAGAAGCTGTAGTGCTCAGGTGTCTCTGTATGTTCTCCGATCTCCTCCATGTTAAGGCTGACATAACTGACAGATGCCGTCTCTCCACTCGGGTAGGTCAAATACCCCACCATCAAACTAGGGATAAACACATTCTAAAATTATATGTCATATCAATCTTTTCATAAAATCAACTTTGTCATTTCATCAACTATTAAATATTCGTCAAAAAATATAATTAGCTGGAGTCGTTTTACCTGAATGATATTTTGTCATTATCTGAAGGAAATCCCACTTATATCAAACTTGAACAGTGTCATTATTTTGAATGCGAATAGACCTAAATCATGATGATGTTTTATCCCTCTTTCAATGCACCGGCATTTTTAACAGTTCCAAGCTGGTACCAACACTGTCATGAACATCAATAAAGCAAAGATACAGTACCCCTCTGATGATCGTAATGACACAGCTCCCAAAGCTGAATAGATATATTTTTTGTCATTTAGAAAGTGATCGTATAACAGTATTTTCGTTATTTTGGGATAACACTATCTTGGAATAGCACAAATTCTAGTGCTGAAAATTTGATAATGAAGTCGGGTTGGGACTGTTCCAGATAAAAATACATGGGATCAGGGGGAGATTATTCAGTTCTGTGGTACATGTACCGGTATATGTGTTGTGGGTGGTGTACCATCATTTAACATTATGGAGATAGGATACATGGTATATGGCTGGTTGGGGTCAGAAAAAGATGTCTCCCCTCCCCCCCCATGTACGATTTTCCGGAACAGCCCCTTGGCATGGTCGGTATAATAGATTGAAATTCCCAAATTATATCATTACCCACAATGACCGAAATCATTCATGATTTAGTCCACTTTAGAAGCAGGCAAAGACTATGATAAATTTTCCTCCGATCTGAATCGCAACCTTGTTTTTTTGCAAAGACAAGCTGTGTGTCATTCACAGTACCGTACTGTATGCTTGAGGTTGATAAAATGATTTCATGATTGAACAAAATACTGATAATACACTGTTGGCAGCTGAACAGTAAGTTTAGGCCAAAAAAGAAGTCTTTGTTTCTGGTCAAAAACCCTCCAACATAGTACTGCAGTGAGATAATTTTTTTAAATTATTTTGTGGTTTCCTTCTTTTGGAAGGACCCTGATCAGTATGCAATGCCATGAACTAAAAGCATTCATTTCTCAAAATAATTTGAACAGCGATATAGAAGGGCCAATTATCACATTATAACAGATAAATTCAAGGTTGATAACTCTTGCCATGGTCAAAGGAGAAAGCTGAACTTAACTGAAAAGTTTGCAAACAAGTGTTGGTATGCATGATATGGAATGATGCACATGCTATGAGAAGTGGTGTTGTTGCACAGCATTGTTTTCCCCATTTTTGATTGTACATTTATGATCTCTATCTATCTAACAAAGGTCGAAAAAGAATTAAAGATTGAAGTGCATGTTTCAAAATGACACTGAGACTCGTGCCAAACTGAAACTAAAGATTCTCTTTGAGGACTTAGGGACAGGGTCAAGTAGGCACAATGCATATATACATCTTGCACACTGGAAGAATTAAAAGCACATTGATGCAGTTAGTATTTGTATGCAGGCAAGCTAGGAGAAATCTCAGCTTACTGTGATGTAGTATCAGGAATACTAACGATACCACACTGGGCTGTCATACCATTCTGTTAAACAACAAATGGAATCAAACAATTCAAAGATCAGGGGTTGGGTGCAATCACAAAAAGACAAAGTATTACATATGTACAGCCAAGTAAAGGGACTTACTTACAAGTGATCTCTTTATCACCTTTTCAATCGACTTGGTCAGAATTTTACATTTGTTTGTTAACTCATGTAATCTCTCTAATAATTTGCACATATTAAAACAAGAAGTCAATTCCAGAAAATAATCTGTCAATATTCAGCTCTGATTGTTCAGAAATGCTCACAAATGGGCTACAAGATGTTGGCAAAAGAAAAACCACTAAAAGTGATTGAATTATTTAGAGAGAGTATGTGTTGCTTCGTTTCGCATGAAATGAACAAATATATTTTTCCTATTAAATATATGTATCAATGCAATGTGTTATCCTTGTTTGTATGAGTAAGGCCATTGTGTGGCAGGGATCCAGGTGGAGCAACTGGAATATTGAAGGGGGTGCAAACAGTGGTGGGACAGGAACGGGGTGGCCCACTCTATCAGACGGGGGTGGGGAGTCCTCCCCTGCAAAATTTTGGAAGGTTAGATGCGATTTAATACACTTTTGACAGTTCTGAGAAGCTTTAAACAGGTAGAATTTTTCACAATGAAATCATGTCAGAGATACTGAACAAAATGCCAACGAGCAGTTTTCAATGTAATTTCCCTCACATTGCTTCGATCATAAACAACAATTTGTCAACTATACCCACCTAACCATTTGAAAGATCAAAACTTGGGAGTTCTGTATATGTGGATGAGGGATGGTGGGTACTCCCCTATAAAATTTTAGAATTCGTTCTTCACATGTCTGATGGGGGACAATGCTCTTTACATATTTGATCCATTTCAAGGCACTCCAGTCAAAATTATTGGGGGTGGAGGGAGGGGGTGCAAAGTGGTCCTTGGCTCCCACCCTCTCATCTCATATTGGGAGCTAGCCCCAATGGCTTCACCTGTGTTGACTTGCACCTTTTCACTTCTTCCTCCTAATTAGTATAATATGTGGATCATACTAAAAGAGCTTTAGGTTATCCCTCTGATACAACAGGATAGGTTTTGCCCAAATTAGGAGCAAAAAAAACCACTTTTTTTATTGTTTTTTTTTTTAATTTTCTTTCATTGAGAATCAATGTTCAGTTATGTTCATTGAGATTCCTCATCAATTAAGTGTCATATTTTGCTCTTGAATTAAGACATAATTTGGATTAAATGGATCTGGATGATTTACTGAATAAACCCATATAAACTATCTTCCTCAAATATCATGAATATATGTTTGTGTTGGCTAATGGAATATTAAAATTATGTTCAATATGGCATGACATGGCAAGTACAAGTTTTTAGATCAAAAGTATGTAGACTGCCACATTTTGGCAATAAAGAGAGTCTTTTCTACTCACTTGGCAAAGTTACTAGTAATAATCGTGATATTGGATCACTTGTATAGTACCCTGACTACTACAAGGAAAGTATGTAATACACAAATTATTATCATCACATGAATGCAACAGGGTAAGAAAGACAGAACAAAACAAAATTTATATCACTGCATGTAATTTTTTTATACAACCAATGATGAAAAGTGTCAGAATGGAACACCCAGACCAATATCACTATCAACAATATAACAGTTTCATGTTTGTTTCAAGTGAAGTATGAAAGGACCATTATTTACCTCCAAGTAGATGAAGTGGATGGCATATCTATGGAAGGACCGCCAGTCTCGGAATGTTTGTTGGTGTAACCACTGTAGCCTGACCCTGGTCCTGGAATGTTTGTTGGTGTAACCACTGTAACCCGACCCTCGTCCTGAAATGTTTGTTGATTTAACCCGATCTTGTCCAGGAATGTTTGTTAGCGTAACCGTTGTAACCCAACCCCTGTCCTGGAATGTTTGCTGGTGTAACCAATGTAACCCGACCCTTGTCCTGGAATGTTTGTCGGTGTAACCACCATAGCCTAACCCTGGTCCTAAAATGTTTGTTGGTGTAACCACTGTAACCCGACCCTTGTCCTGGAATGCTCATTTGTGTAACCCGACCCTTGTCCTGGAATGTTTGTTAATGTAACCCGACCTTGTCTTGGAATGTTTGTTGGTGTAACCAATGTAACCCAACCCTTGTCCTGGAATGATTGTTGGTGTAACCATTGTAACCCGACCCTTGTCCTGGAATGTTTGTTGGTGTAGCCATTGTAACCTGACCCTTGTCCTGGAATGTTTGTTGGTGTAACCACCGTAACCTGATCTTTGTTCTGAAATATTTGTCGGTGTAACCATTGTAACCTGACTCTTGTCCTGGAATGTTTGTTGGTGTAACCACTGTAACCTGACCCTTGTCCTGGAATGTTTCTTGGTGTAACCATTGTAACCCGACGCTTGTTCTGGAATGTTTGTTGGTGTAAAAATTGTAACCCGAGCCTTGTCCTGGAATGTTTGTTGGTGTAACCATTGTAACCTGACCCTTGTCCTGGAATGTTTGTTGGTGTAACCACTGTAACCTGACCCTTGTCCTGAAATGTTTGTTGGCGTAACCACTGTAACTCGACCCTTGTCCTGGAATGTTGGTTGGTGTAACCATTGTAACCTGACCCTTGTCCTGGAATGTTTGTTGGTGTAAATGCCATAGACCGATCCTTGTCATGGAATGTTTGTTGGTGTAACCACCATAGCCTGATGCTTGTCATGGAATGTTTGTTGGTGTAACCACCGTAGCCGGACCCTGGAATGTTTGTTGGTGTAACCACTGTAGCCTGACCCTGGTCCTGGAATGTTTGTTGGTGTAACCACTGTAGCCCAAACCTGGTCCTGGAATGTTTGTTGTAACCACCGTAGCCAGACCATGGTCCTGGAATGTTTATTGGGTTAACCACTGTAGCCCGACCCTGGTCCTGGAATGTTTGTTGGTGTACCCACTGTAGCCCAACCCTGGTCCTGGAATGTTTGTTGGTGTAACCGCTGTAGCCCGACCCTGGTCCTGGAATGTTTATTGATGTATAACCCCTGTAGCCCGACCTTGGTCCTGGAATGTTTGATGGTGTAACCACCGTAGCCCGACCCCGGTCCTGGAATGCTTGTTGGTGTAACCACCATAGCCCGACCCTGGTCCTGGATTGCTTGTTGGTGTAACCACCATAGCCCGACCCTTGTCCTGGAATGTTTGTTCCAGTTACTCAATTACTGAATGGTAACCAACCCATTTCTGCTTACCTACCAGTACCTCTTTGTGACTGCACATTAATGGTAGGAAAGTCCCCTTGTTGTACTGTTCAGTTGACAAGATGGTTATCAATCAGTAACTGAACAGTGCCAAATGGTCACCAATCAGATACCACACATTTCATTTATGGTATAACCTACCAGTAACTTACCAGTATCCTTCGAGTCAGAACCGCAATGCTAAGTTAGGATCATGGTGGCTACCAATTGGTTACCAATCAGGTATCAGTAGGTAACTGGAAAAAACCTTTTATTTACGGCCATATGATAACTGATTAGTAACTGCATAGTACTGTTGTTGGGGCAATATTTTGAAGTCAGTTTTTCTCGGAGCTGTGAGATTTTGCACATCATCTGAACATTATCTGTAATTATCTTGTAATTTCATGACTATCCATCCAAAAAGAATTTCATCCTGACAACTCTGCATGAAGTCAGAGGCCAATCCCAAAGCGACAACATTGGAAGCTCATCGTCATTGTGCTTTGAAAATAACATGTGAGGTATTGGAGATTTTTTCTATTCTGAATAATTTTCATTGAAATTTCAGAATAAAATACAGAAATTACATAGAATTTCACCACTCTGATCAACACTAATAAAACAATTGGCTCCAATATATTGCCAAAAATCTTGTTCTCTTGAACGTGAGTACAGTGAGTTCCCATGTCAAGTTCCTCTGCATTTTACCTGTACATCCTCACAAAGTGGCTGTATTCGGTCCATACTTTCAACAGAGGACCTGGAACTGATGCCATATCCAGGACTGTACCCCCTACAACCATCCTTCATACCACTCTCATCACTTCTACGACTTCTCCATTGGCGGACGTGAAACAGGATATAAAATAAAATCTTCTTCAGGTAATACCATTGTCCTGGAATGAAAGAAACATTTGACTAGTGCTTGAATCGATAAATTTTCTTTCCATGAAATTACATTACCAAGTCCTCATTCAATGAGCAGACAAACAGACACACTTGTGCATTGACTAGGTACACATACTATTACTTGTGCATTAGCTACACATACTATAGTACTCAGGGGTCACAAAAAAAAATTTCAGTTGGTCGCCATTTGTCGAGTGAGGCTAAAAATCTACTCGCCACATTGGCGACCTAATGTTTTATTCACTCGCCAATCCCTAGCGACCTTTCGATGTAATAAAGTGACAGACGAATCAGTCTTCCAACAACATGATAATCCAGTTTTAGTTTGAAAAATAAAAGAGAAAAAAAAAAATATTGCAGTGTACCCTCGAAATTTTGCGCGAAGGAAACGATCATTTGTGTGTCGGTTACGCAAATCCGAAATGGCTTGAATGAAAAGTCGGGTCAGGTGAAACAAAAGTTCCAAACTCTTCTCTGCAAACTTTTACCACATGACGTTTGTCTTTCAGCATATAAATTTACTGAGCTGGTTTTACTTGACTACAATTGTTTTAGAAGCGACACTGAAGTCAAAACGCACATGTCGTGCTTCAGGCACACCATCACCTTCTTGACCTTGAACTTGCAAATTCCCGCCAAGATTGTTTCATAGAATTTGTTTACTATAATTTTTACTATGATGATTTCATTGGCTGAGAATGGTCAGCGGGTCGTGAATTAACTTTTCTAGGGCGAGCACGTGATCTTATTGTGTCACGCCTGTGCATGATTTCAAGAGCACGGATATTACATCAGACCACGTGGTCTCTATAAATAGACTAGGCTTCCCCATATCTGTATCGTAGGCATTATTCTGTCATTATTTCCTGTACATTTTAGGCCTGATTGGATTTCGCTGCCTGATAAACTAAACACAAAAATACTTTGGCGACTAAACACTTCATTGACCAAAAATTCACTCGCCACTTTGCCGAGTTACTCTATTTTTTAATCGACACATTGGCGAGTGACTAGAAAATTCAGTCGCCAGTTGTCATTTTTTAGTCGCCATTGGCGAGTTGTCGACCGGGTTTTGTGAGCACTGGACTACTTGCGCATTGATTAGCAGCACATACTGGTAAAATTATGCATTGACTGGGCACACATACTAGTGCTTGTGTGTGCATGGACTAGGTACAATTATTACTACTTGTGCCTTGACAAAGCACACATACTATTACATGTACATTGAATGGGTACATATTCTAGTACTTGTGTATTGACTAGGTACACATACTAGTAAAATTGTGCATTGACTAGGCACACATACTAGTGCTTGTGTGTGCATGGACTAGGTACAATTATTACTACTTGTGCCTTGACAAAGCACACATACTATTACATGTACATTGAATGGGTACATATTCTAGTACTTGTGTATTGACTAGGTACACATACTAGTAAAATTGTGCATTGACTAGGCACACATACTAGTGCTTGTGTGTGCATGGACTATGTACAATTATTACTACTTGTGCCTTGACAAGGCACACATACTATTACATGTACATTGAATGGGTACATATTCTAGTACTTGTGTATTGACTAGGTACACATACTAGTAAAATTGTGCATTGACTAGGCACACATACATACTAGTAATTGTGAATTGACTACGTACACATACTATTACTTGTGCATTGATAAGATACACATACTAGTACTTGTGTATTGACTAGTTACACATACTAGTATGTGTGTATTGACTAGCTATACATACCAGTGCTTGTGCAATGACTAGGCACAAATACTAATAAAATTGTGCATTGTCTAGGCACACATACTAGTACTTGTGCATTGACTAGGCACAAATATTAGTAAAATTGTGCATTGACTAGGCACACATACTATTATTTGGACATTGTCTAGGTACACATACTAGTGCTTGTGCATTGACTAGGCACACATACTAGTACTTGTGCATTGACTAGGCACAAATACTAGTACTTGTGCATTGACTAGGTACACATACAAGTATGTGTGCATTGACTGGGTACACATACTAGTACTTGTGCATTGTCTAGGTACACATTCAAGTACATGTGCATTGTCTAGATACACATACTACTTGTGCATTGACTAGCTATCCATACTAGTACCTGTGCATTGTCTGGGTACACATACTAGTAATTGTGCATAGACTAGGTAAGACACTAGTACTTGTGCACTATCGCTATATAGCTGAAATATTGCTGAACGCGACATTAAACCTTAATTCTCTCTCTCTCTCCTACTTGTGCATTGACCAGTACACACACTACATTGTACATTGATACTTTCACAGGGCTGATCAGCCCAGGCCCTGTAAGTGCTTTTATTCTGGCATAATATCAGCCTGGTATAAATCACTGATAGTGTAGTTCAATTGAAACCAACTCTCATGTGAGCAAATCATCCCCGCTGTAATGGTCAATACTAAGCCTGTAAACTCAGCCAAGTTGACATGGCTTCGTTCGTTCGTACACTTAGCCATGAGTCCTCTTCATACCCTTACATGTACACTCCGGGATCACACGGCTCCATGGGTCGTTCGGCTCTATCCGGCAATAAAACAACCCATCCCAACTACCTGTCTATTGGTTTTATCGAGTTCAGCAAAGAATTTGATTGCCGTGAAGAGCTCATCCGTCTGCAATCAGTCTTCAAACATCAACGGTCGGTTGACTTCCCCGCCATGATCTTCGTACAGGTCACGTGATCTGCACGACACGTTGCTGATCACGTGACCTGTACGAAGATCATTTATAGAATGCAAAGCCTGCTAGGCAAACATAGAATACATTGACTAGGCACACGTTGAGGCACACTGAGGCACATAAGACTAGTTGTACATAGAGGCACACCGAGCAGTTTGTAGATTGAGGGCACAATGCGTAGTGTGTACGTCATAGTATTAGCCAGAAATGGAGGAGCTAGGTTTGAAAATTTCTACTTTTCATGAAACAGGGATTATACCTCCTATCTCTGTCATGTTAAATCTGACAGATTTGGAGTGTGTAAACTGGAATCAGTGCATACAAAACACTCCAGCACACCCCTCTGGCTAAGACTGTGCACAGTACGTTGACGCACATAGGGTAGCATTTACATTGGCTAGGCACTTTGACAATACCACTGATTAGACACACTGAGTAGTTGATACATCGAGTGAAACTGAGTGGCTTATAAACTGAGCCACACCGATTAGCTTGTAGTACATTGACTAGACTCACTGAGTAGTTTGTACACTGACTGGACCAACAGTGTAGTCTGTACGCTGACTAGACCAACAGTAGATTGTACATTGACTAGACCCAGTGAGTAGTTCATATACTGAGTAGGCCTACTCAATAGTTTGTACATTGACTGGACCAACAGATTAGTCTGTACGCTGACAAGACCTACTGAATACATCATACATGTAGTTTGTACATTGACTAAACCCACTGAGTAGTTCATACACTGACAGGACCAACTCTGTAGTTTGTACTTTGACTAGACCCACAGAGTAGTTTGAACACTGACTAGGCTCACCTGATCGACTAAAGACTAGACTCACCGAGTAGTTTGTACATTGACTAGGCTCAGTCAGTAGCTTGTACACGGACTACGTCAACGAAGTAGTTTGTATATTGACTTGACTCAATGAGTAGTTTGTAGATTGACTAGTCCCAATGACTAGTTTGCACATTTACTATACCCATTGAGTAGTTTGCAAATTGACTAGGCTCACAGAATAGTTTGTACACTGAATAGACCCACAGACTAGTTTGTATATTGACTAGACCCACTGAGTACTTTGTACATTTTCTATACCCAGTCAGTATAGTTTGTACATTGCCTAACAGACCAGACCCACTGAGTAGTTTGTACACTGACTAGACCCACTGAGTAGTTTCTACACTGACTAGACCCACTGAATAGTTTGTACACTGACTAAACCCACTGAGTAATTTGTACACTCACTGGACTCTCAGTAGTTTGTACACCGACTACACCCACTGAGTAATTTGTACACTCACTGGACTCACTCAGTAGTTAGTACACCGACTACACCCACTGTCCACTGAGTAGTTTGTACACTGACTAGACCCACTGAAGTTTGTACACTGACTTAACCCACTGAGTAGTTTGTACACTGACTAGACCCACTGAGTAGTTTGTACACTGACTAGACCCACTGAATAGTTTGTACACCGACTAGACTCACTGAGTATTTTGTACACTGACTATACCTACTGAGTAGTTTGTACACTGACTAGACCCACTGAGTAGTTTGTACACTGACTAGACCCGCTGAATAGTTTGTACACTGACTAGACCCACTGAGTAGTTTGTACACTGACTAGACCCACTGAGTAGTTTGTACACTGACTAGACCCACTGAGTAGTTTGTACACTGACTAGACTCACTGAATAGTTTGTACACTGACTAGACCCACTGAATAGTTTGTACACTGACTAGACCCACTGAGTAGTCTGCACACTGACTAGACACACTGAACAGTTTGTACACTGATTAGACCCACTGAGTATTTTGTACGCTGACTAGACCCACTGAGTAGTTTGTACACTGACAAGACCAACTGAATAGCTTGTACACTGACTAGACTTACTGAGTAGTTTGTACACTGATTAGACCCACTGAAAAGTCTGTACACTGACTAGACCCACTGAGTAGTCTGTACACTGACTAGACCCACTGAATAGTTTGTACACTGACTAGACCCACCGAGTATTTTGTACACTGACTAGACCCACTGAGTAGTTTGTACACTGACTAGACCCACTGAATAGTCTGTACACTGATTAGACCCACTGACTAGATCCACTGAATAGTTTGTACACTGACTAGACCCACTGAGTATTTTGACACTGATGACCCACTGAATAGTTTGTACACTGACTAGACCCACTGAGTAGTTTGTACACTGACTAGACCCACTGAATAGTTTGCACACTGACCAGATCCACTGAATAGTTTGTACACTGACTAGACCCACTGAGTAGTTTGTACACGGACTAGACCCACTGAATAGTTTGTACACTGACTAGATCCACTGAATACTTTGTATACTGACCAGACCCACTGAATAGTTTGTACACTGACTAGACCCACTGAATAGTTTGTACACTGACTAGACCCACTGAGTAGTTTGCACACTGACTAGTTTTTACACCGACTAGACCCACTGAGTAGTTTGTACACTGACTAGACCCACTGAGTAGTTTGTACACTGACTACACCCACTGAGTAGTTTGTACACTGACCAGACCCACTGAATAGTTTGTACACTGACGACCCACTGAATAGTTTGTACACGGACTAGACCCACTAAATAGTTTGTACACTGACTAGACCCACCGAATAGTTTGTACACCGACTAGACCCACTGAGTAGTCTGCACACTGACTAGACCCACTGAATAGTTTGTACACTGACTAGACCCACTGAATAGTCTGTACACTGACTAGACCCATTCAGTAGTTTGTACAGCTGACTAGACCCACTGAATAGTTTGTACACTGACTAGACCACTGAATAGTTTGTACACTGACTAGACCCACTGAGTAGTTTGCACACTGACTAGACCCACTGAATAGTTTGTACACTGACTAGACCCACTGAATTGTTTAATTATTGATATGCTTGGTGTAGTTTATTCATTGAAGCACATATACCAGTTTGTGGCTTGACTGGCGTAGCAACATGGTTTTAGATTGTCTAGGCATACTGATACTGACAATTATGTGTAAATCGACTAACCTAGGCAATGTGACAAGTACTTGTCAGCATGCATAGCTAAATGCACAAGATGAAAAAATGTACCGTACCGTATATGAATGTACCTAATCTACTGGTCAGTTTGCTAGTAATTTGTCTGTATACAGGGCCATTATATACAATGTCTGGCATGTACGGTATATACTTTTGAATTAGCTTTTTCACAGACAAGCACATTTACATAAGATGAGCCCAGATATATTAGTCACCTGTACATGTATAATTGTTACCTATGGTTATCCAGGGGTACCGACATTATCCCCCAGCGACATTTTCCCCCGCGACATTTTCCCCACCGACGTTTTCCCCCACGACATTTTCCCCAGGCGACATTTTACGTGCTGTAATAGTTACGATCTGCCAGCAATCGCAGTCGCGGTCATTTCCTCACTTTGAATTTTTTTTTACGTTTGTACGTAGGAGAGTTCCAGGAATTCAAGGGAGATTACTTTTTAGTTAAACATCGGCAGATGTATGCAAACGTAGGCATAATAAATAAGAATAGATTATCAATATCAAACACATCTTTAACAAAATGAACAAGATTGAATTTTCAGGTGTATTTTTTATTAGATATAGTCATAATGGAGTATAGTCATGTTCCCCCCTGTCATGTCCCCCCTGTTCCATTCCCCCCTGTCATTCCCCCCCCCCCTGTCATGTCCCCCCCTGGACATATTCCCTCCCCCCCCCCACTTATATTTACTTGTCCATATAGCTGTTGTGGGTTAAATATTCAGGTAATTTTTTCTTCCAGTAAAATAATGCCAATTTTTATTTATCATAAACTGTTACAGGAAAAGACAAATGTTGTTTTTTTAATGTAATTCCATCAATAAATTATTTTCTTCACAGATTTATCTTCAAGTAGTCTTAGATAGGCACAAATTTTACCAACCAATAAAAGTAACAGAATTATTTGAATGGCACAATAGGAGGCTAATAAATATATAATGATTTGAGAAGCTTAATCATCTACCTATTAATTATAAGTGTGCCATTCAAATAATTCTGTTACTTTTATTGGTTGGTAAAATTTGTGCCTATCTAAGACTACTTAAAGATATATCTGTGAAGAAAATAATTTATTGATGGAATTACATTAAAAAAACAACATTTGTCTTTTCCTGTAACAGTTTATGATAAATAAAAATTACCCTCGGGGGAATATGTCCAGGGGGGAACATGACAGGGGGGGAAAATGACAGGGGGGGAATCATCCTCTCCCAGGGTGCTTTGCGCTACGCTGCATTTACCCCTGTAGGGGTCTCGCCATCTTTTGCAGGATTCCTGCAGAAACCAAGAACTGTTCTATCTCACTGTTTTACTGATCGCAAAACGTTTATTTATCTTGAAATATACTTAACGGATATTCAGTGTGTTACAAAACGGCAGTGTCACAGAGTTTGAAGGCAGCTTTTTGATAAATTACCTCAGAACTATATGTTGCGGAAATATATATCGGTGAATCGCGGCTGATATTAATTCGCCCAGTTAGACGGTCGTCATGTTCGTTTACTGTGGCAACAGATGACCTTGGGTGAACTCGGGCAAAGTCCGTGAGACCCTTACAGCGCTAAATGGAGAGGCGCGAAGCAGAACGTAATGACTGCCTGGTAGAGCTTGGGGGGGAATGGGACAGGGGGGGACATGACAGGGGGGGGGGAAATGACCTACATTCAGTAATAATATGTATATTAGCAGTAAGATGAAGACAATTGGGCGAGTGAAACAATGGTAGGCTAGATGACTTACCATAGTATTACGGATTAATCACTAAGTCACGTGACTGTTAGCGGAGAGAGACGTACATGTTTCAGCTCTCCCGGATCTCGGGGATTTTACTCGAATTTTATGGTTATGGTTAACTAAAAAGTAATCTCCCTTGAATTCCTAGAACTCTCCTACGTGCAAACGTTAAAAAAAAATTCAAGGTGAGGAAATGACTGCGACTGCGATTGTTGGCAGATCGTAATTATTACAGCACGTAATATTAGGGTGGGGAAAATGTCGCTGGGGGAAAATGTCGCCTGGGGAAAATGTCGATGGGGAAAATGTCGGGGGGGAAAATGTCGCTGGGGGATAATGTCATGGACTCGGTTATCCAGCCCATCACTCACCAGGTTGTCTGTACACCCCACATAAGGGGACAGGGTCAGGTTGAAACCACTGCCACAAACAGTAGGCTACCACACCCAATAACAAGATACCAGCCAGCATCTTGAAATCTCAGCCTACAATAATAATAAATCAAATGCAACCAATTAGCAGGCATGCAAAATTGATCAAACTGGTATTCAATGTTTTGCAAAGTCAACAAAGGGACAATAATGACATGGCGACTGACACTATGCAGCAACTATTTTTGAATTATGTACATGTGAAATAGATCGAAACCATTTACACATATCGTATGTCATTATTTGTTAATACCCAAAATAATCGTTCGAGTCTTTCATCAATAGTACAAATTCTAGTATCAGGTAACTGAATTCATTCGCCCCCCCACCCGCAACACGATCTCTGAAAGGAGCTATGAAAACAACCCCACCACCCTATTCCCATACCGGTACAAACTTTTCCGCAACTCTCATGGACACGTGTATTTCTCGGTGTCCTATACTGACATTTGATTTACTGACATTTAATTCACAAAATCAAATGTCATTGTCACGTTGTCAATTACAGTACAGTAGATTGTTGAGAACCCATTCTTGAACTGGCGATCCAATTTATGTTGGAGCATTTACAGCGTTCGTCAGTAGACAGAACCATACAACTGGGACCTGATTTAGCTCGAATCTGTGCTTCAGCTTTTCAGGTCAAGCCGGTCTTTCTCCAACGTCTGAAGTTTAGCAGGTTGAAAACTTCACTTCGGCTGTTCAGTTTGAAATTTGTTCATCTTCTGTTTCTATTCGAGGTTATGTCAACTTCGTTCAACTCTAACTGTTGCTCTACATTGTCTATCATAATCACCGTTTGTCACATCATTGAAATAATCTGGGATCAAAGACCGATTAATTTCATCTGGCAGTTCAAAAACAATGCCCATCAGTTGCCACGCTTTTGTACAGTTATCCTGTTCTACCCTATGATCAGGGTCGACTCGTCGGAATAGACTCGTACCTTACCAGTCGTACAGCCCGGTTTGAAATCCTGTCCAGTTTAAGCATCTTCATTTTATCCAGCCAATTTCTACGTTCCCACTTCGAACCTGCCTTGATTTATCTGACCCCTTCAGTGTTCAAAATCCGAGGTGTAAATTTCACCTTCTAACGGCAGAAGAACCAATCAGAACGTACACATCGATTGCTAGTGAAGGTCAGTGAAGTCACGTAGAGTGACATCATCCTCTATTAGCGGCGTCTTTCCTCCTAATAAGGTGCCCACAATTTAGGTCAGCCAATCAATAATGTTCTTGTGCGACCCATTTCGATTAATTTCATCTGGCAGTTCAAAAACAATGCCCATCAGTTGCCACGCTTTTGTACAGTTATCCTGTTCTACCCTATGATCAGGGTCGACTCGTCGGAATAGACTCGTACCTTACCAGTCGTACAGCCCGGTTTGAAATCCTGTCCAGTTTAAGATGCAGTCCGGCAATCTAGCCCCAGAACTCACTTTAGCTGCGAAAACTTGTTCCGCCAATACGGAAATAGCCGAACGTGAGATTGGCAGTCCGGTACCCAGCTCCCATAATGCACCGGCGTAATGGGAGTCTGGCACGGGCCTAGACTAGTACCCATCCACTGCGTGGACCAGTATCTAATAATGAAAAGACGTAATGGCGGCCAAATTTGAGCCCATACCTTCAACATGGAGTGTTTATAAAATGGCTCGATGCGTGGAGGAAATGCTACAGATCAATGTGAAAACTATCGCTCAAGATATGCGTCTATTTAATCTTGCTTTAGGATTTGATAACTGATGATGTTATATAATGGTATTCAGTAAAAGATTGTTTCTTTTATCGACCTTCAGTTCGGCCTTGTCAAGAACAGGCTGTACAGCTTGACGAGAGTGTCTGTGGATCCGCGTCAGTCCGTAACGTCACAGCAGAATTTTTTTACACGTCACAATACGACGTTATAATGGAATTGTTAATCCGATTGTTGCATAACGTCACAAATACACATCAACAGGTCATGACATCGCCGCTACAGTGAAGGTCGGCATTATTAGAAGCCTGTCGTCAATCGGTCCAACGTTATTAGGCGACGGCGGCCAGTCTAGCACGGGCCGTCGAATGGCTAGTCTGGATACCTAACCCACATTACGCTACGTCATCCTTCGCTGCATATAGGGTTAGGCCTTGGCCGGCATTTTGTTGACGCGACCTTGACCCCTTGAGCCGAATCACGTGACTTGCGAAGACGCAGAAGTTGTCAACATTGCAACAGCAGGTTGGTGTCTTTTATGTCAGTTTTTACTATTTCAATTTGTGGTTTCTGCTTGAACATGAACATATTTATAGAGTATGGGTGCCAATGACTGGTTAACTCATACAAAATAGGACAGGGGCTGATGTATTTGTAAAAATATTGACAACTTTGTGCGATGAGTGTGTCCCGTCTTGGCGCCATTGTGAAGCAAGTTTGGCACGAAATGCTGTAAAATAGTGGGTAAATAATGTTTTCGAAAACAGATTATCCGACTACTCAGAATTAGCTCAACTTGGGTGTTTATAAAGTACATATCCCTGCTTGTTTTGAGACCTTCCATTTGTTGTTGCATTCAGTAGTTCAAGTTGAGCACCAATTTAAAGGCAAAGGGTGCGGTGACTGAATTGGTGTGTTTTACAGGTTACAGTCTCGCACGTGTTGATATTCACATTGTCAGTCGTCATTTTGTTCAAATATTTCACCCAAAATCGGATTGCAACCGTTTATATATTATATTATTCTTATTCATATATTTTTTACTGCCTATTTAGGGCCTATATATATTCAGTAAATTAAAATTATATCAACAATTAGCTCCCATTACTCCCGCCCCCTCCTCCCCCCCCCCCCACACACACACAAATTTCAATATTTTGATTTTATTTCAGGGTTTTGTGATTCACATATTAATCTGTGAAGAAATTAAATTATTTCATTTAAATTTACAGTGACTTGTGATGCCGATTTGTTTGAGGCAACGCCACAGTCCAACTTTTTGATGATCGAATCGGCTTATTAAGGTGAAGTAACAAAAGATGAATGTTTTTAATTACCATATCTAATAATTCTAATGAGGAAGTCTAAAACCACCTAGTTTTCCAGAGATCTAATTTCTTTGTTTCAAATGAGGCCTCTCTGTGCGCAATATATACAAACACAAATATACAAATATGTAATAGTTTTATGATCTGAACTTGTCTCAGGCATTGGCAATGATGAATTCTTTGGGCCTTGTTAGATATCAAGATATATGATTTTGCAGACTAAGTTTACCTTGGATAAAAATTCAGCGATACTGTATACGGAATATGTAAATTAGTTCAATGGCTATAACAAAAAAAAAAATGTGCTTGTTAAAGTTTGAGGCCATGATTTCCCATTATACATGTATAAACAGAATCAAGCTGATCCAATTACTTTTTAAGATCACATCAACTAAGAATGGTAGTTTTGCTGTGTGGAAAATGATACATGTACTACATTTTGATACCTACATCATATACTGAACTGTTTCTCGTGTAATAAACTTTCATTCTACACATCATATCCGATTATCGCCATGTGCAATATGAAAGGTATTTTATAAACATTATGTCATTAGCGCAAACAAATCAAAATTGAACCTGTCCTTTAATACACAAATCATGTGTACTCTTGCTCTCATGTTGCAGAACCTAAAACCACCATTGAGTTTGGAGGGAAAGTTCAAACCTGAACACTGGCTGTCATATATGTGGAGGAGTTGAAAGTAAGATACATTCTAATTTTAATTAGCAATTGCTTAAGATGAGTTTGTTATTTATTCAGTGGGTGGCACTGAACAAATGTATAACTACACATCAAAAAATGGTTTTATAAAAACAAAACAAAAACTTTGTTTTTACATGTAGATATTAAATCTGGAAAGATCTGTAAGCTTATTCTAGAATTTTGATGTGTTTCTAGAAATAAATATATTTTCTTGTAATTTCATAAGACATAAGTGGACAAATACGTAGTCTTTAATATCTAACTAATTACCCCAAAGTTATTTACGCTGCTAGCTTTCAGATTTACCTTCAATATTTAATGTATTAGAATCACTAATTCTGATTTTTAAAAAATATTCTAGGACATTAAATGTCATTTTCTTATTGCAAGAAAAATAATCGGTTCATAGGGTAAAAATCTTTAAAATTTATGAGTTAAATTTTCTCACCCCATGGACAGATTATCTTTCACAAAACAAGAAAATGACAGTTTCAGTCCCAAAATATGTTGAAGAATTCAATGTAGAAGATCAATATGTAAGCTATCATCACAAGCAAAATTTGGGTAATTTATCTTGGATAGCAAAAAAATCAATTATCATTTATGTAGCATGTTTGTAAAAAAAAATGGTTTTACATCCATATTAATTAACATTCATCACTCATTTCACCACAGCCTTCCAAGTTTGGTTGAACTATTTACAATTTCTCGGGGAATACATGTATCTCACAAGTTGATAAATATAATCTGTTTCCCTTGGTATGTAATACTAGTATACTAGTTATGTGCTAAAAATAATTATATCTTATTCAGTGCATAGTTAGTATTGTTTAAGCTTACATATTGCTGAGGAACAAACAAGTTTACCTATACATGGTCAAATAGAATGTAAGTGATCAAATTATCTTCATATGGTGACCTTAGGGTTCTTTAGACCGTCAGATTATATGTACCTTGAACCCTTCAGACATGTCAGATGAATTTGTAATTGTATACATTGAGAAACGGTAGCTAGGGTTCACTACAACTTATATGGACAATTGTGAAGTAGACATTTAGATGACTTCAGTGAAAAAATAGCTCTTTAAAAGGTAGAATGAAGTATACTTGCTATGTTGATGTGATTCTATGGGTTAGTTAAGATTTTTCAGATATATCATAACTTACATTTGTTTCGTTCTACAGCTTGAAGATTGAAATACCAGAAGTGAAGAGAAACAGAAATAAAAGAAGACATTTTGAAAATGCAGACCCATGCTCTCTTCAATGTGGACTGGACATATTAACTCTTACATTATGATTTTTCGAGAAATAACAGAGTACTGAATGATACAGGCCTTCATATATGGAATAATACAGGGAACAACACATAGAAAATATTACAATAACTGAATCTTTAATATCTGAACTGAGAGGAGTATAACATGGACTGATTGTGAATCAGACGGAATTGATCCATGAACTGGCTTCCAATGAATGTGGAGTCACATGTTTTTTCTCTGCAGTACCATGAACACTGTTATAAATAGACTTTGAAATGTGGGATAGGGAGTACCGGTATGCCATTTGACAGAATACTCTTTAATTTTAGGTGTGTAGCAATTCATTGCCTCCAAATGCTTTTAAACTGAACCTTGAAAGACTAAAAGGACTTAAATATTAGGCCAAAAAAATGTGATGCCGTGTAATACAACATCCTGCGGTTTTTTTCTCTCTCTAAATTATTTTCTTCAACTTTTTTTCCAAATCCACCATTTGTTATGCTGGAACTGCTTTCAATAGACAGAATAAAAATTATATGACATGCAAGTGCTTCCCAGTTATTTATAGGACCTACAGTCATTCAAAATGAATTTTAGGTTTCCTGTAACCCTACGAACTCATATTTTTTGTGATAAATATAAATCAGCATCACTGTTGTTGCACTTTCTCTTCCACAAGACTGAGATCAATAAATCCTTTCAGTAATAATCATCTACACATGTCCAGTTCCATATCAGTTGTAAAACCACTCTAGCGCTAGGTGCACCCACTTCAATTATGCATCAAAGCGAAGAAGCCAAGGGACATCTCTTTTGAGATTTGATTTGACTGGGTTCGCGCAGATGGTAATAAATATAATTTTGAAATTCACAAGTTGGAAATCATCTGCATGAATGCAGTCCAATCAAACCTCGACAGAGATTTGCCTGGGTGTGTTTGTCTCGGTATATGGGAACAGTGGTAACATCATTCACTATACGCCGACATCAAATATATCTTCTCTTCAGTGCGCCTGGTGTTCATTTTTCGCACACTGATTTAAATTGTTAATTTCTGTGAGATGCGTCTAGGAAATTTCGTCCGGTGTGATCGGGAGCAAATAAGCCACAGATGCATCTTTGCTGAAGCCTCGTACTGGTGTTAGTTTTAAGAAGGTCCACGTGAATATCTAGCGATATTCAACCGGACATGTGCGGATAGATGGCAGCTTTTATAAGAGATATTCTTACTCTTAAATTTGCAATCAACGAATAACTGGCCATTACTAAAGGTGAAATCCGCTTGTCTTATGTATTGGTATTGTTCGCATTTGGTAAAAACATTATGTTCGGTAATGAGTGAGTGAGTGAAGTGAGTCGATCCTAATCCTTCCGTCGGCAAAATAAGGAGAACCATTGACATTAGAACCTTGATTTTTGGCATGAAGGTGCATTAGCGGACTGTTACCAGCAAGTTCTGAGCTGACCTACTTTTGATGAAAATTTCTGGTGATTTTTGATGAAAATCACTGGTGATTCTGACTTGGGCTGTGCCCATCTTAATTTAAGCAGGATTTCAACTTTGGGGGGGGGGGGGAGGTTTCAAGAGTTCAGTTCGCGTCGGGAGTCCTAATTCCTTCCGTACTTCGTAGGTCCTGTGACGTTTAGTCACACTGCCATGTGATGCATGCAAATACTGCAATTATGGCTTCCCGAAACGGTATGATTAACTTTCAGCCAGTGTAGCATGTATAGTCGGCAATGTTTTCCATAGAGTTGCTTTCTGAATGCTATTAAGCTTCTTTATGAAACCTTGAAAACGAGAACAAAAGTTGGGATTGTTTTTTCAAGCAAACAGTTTGTCTCCAGGTAAAGAAACGTATAATCGCGTTTGCATTCTGCAAAATGTAATCGGCGACGGCTACATTTGCCAGTACCGGTATGTATTTCAATCTACGCAGTTTCAGTTGCATACGCTCACTTCTGTATTTAACAGTTAAGTGATTTCGTATATCTGAGAAGAAACTGACCTCAGAGATGAGGCAATAATAACCATTTAAGGATAACCATAACCATAAAAAGGATAATATGGGAATAGAACCGAAAATGCTTTCTGTTGACGAATTGCAACGGCTGGCAAATTGATCACTTGATTTGGAAGATTCGCCATATCTATATCCGATTTTAATTCTGGTATTTCTTCTATCTTGAGGAGATGCTCATTTCGGAAATATTTAGTTTGATGAAGATTTCCTCGTATTTCATGGCGAACACATTACTGGAAAAGATACCGTGTCGATTCACCGGCGGGGAATTTTCCGTGAGATGCCGACACGTAGATTTGGTCACGTTCAGTGAAAGTTCAGCAATTAATTTTAAATCTAAATACATTCCCCATGTTTCTTGTATTATAGGGTCATGAATGTAGCATAGGATCGTGAATATAACACTTCTGCAGAACATAAAAAATCGAGATAATGGTCAAAAACTCAGATTGACTTTCCATGCCTTGTTGGCACACGTTACTCGAATGAACATGTTCCAGACATTGTAGAAAAACATATATTAAAAATATGATAAAACGAATATTTTTATGAGCCTAGAAGTCGAATCAATTCCTTTTTTTAATTTTGTAACCCCATTTGTAACCACAGTAATGTCACATTATTATGACCATGTATTTGTCTGTAGTATATCCGTGATCATAATACATTATACTAATAGTACATCTTTTAGTTTTTTAAATGGAGATAGCCCTTAAATTCTACAGCAGACCATATATCTCGTGCCTTTTCATTCCCGAATATTCTTTCCGAATACAGTGGAATTTATTTCATGTTTTTCTCGTAAGGCTCGCACGTGTGTTATAACATTTACGGATCAACGTCACGAGAGGCATTATGGGATATGACGTCGCCGCCAAGGCGAAGGTCACAGGACCCGGGGCCAGTCTCTATGTATCCCAACGTTATTAATAGAGACGGGTATCCAGTCTATCGAATGGCAGCCTCCAGCGGGAGATTCAACATGGCGGCTGCCCAGGTTATAGGAATAGGACGATGTCAACTTCGCCGTTTTTCTGGTAAGTTTATTACCGGCATTTTATGCCGTCATGATATAACGATTCCTGGTACACCGCCCGTCATTTCTGTATATCGTAAAGCATTTGCCGGCTAATGATTTATGTCACAGCAGTCAAAATAGCCGATGTTGTTGTTGTTGCATGCAATAACATGTGCGAGGTCAATGCACTCGCCTGGGAAAGGAAACGAACTCAAAAATCGCCCAAATACCAATACAATGGACGCCTTATATTTTCTGATAATATTATCAAGTATCTGAAGTCATCAGCGTTCTGGTTATTTAAGAAAATGTGAATCAATTCAATTTGATTGGAAAGGGTGGGGTGGGGGGGGGGGTTTAGTTTAGGGATGCATTTCGTTTATAAAAGATTTAATAAGCATCAATTTTATTGTTTCTCAAATCACATGTATCTCTGTACCAGCTGTAAAGGATTCTGATCCTCCAACTATTAAGCAGTCAATATTTCAGAGTGAATTAAAATTAATTAATTCTTGATTGATTTATGGGCTGCAGTATATGAAATTGGCACCACCCCCACCTCACATATTTGTTATGCTAATTGTTGTTTGAGGTACCGTTGCACCATATAATTATAGCATTGTACCAAAATTCTTTTCTCTTCATTTATTGGCAGCCACACTGTGACACATTGCCACAAAATCCCTAATCCAGCTGGTACCAGGTATGTATTCATCCTACTAATATTATGATTCTATGATATTTTATAATATCAATATACTATAATATGAATACTATAATTATACGATATTTCAAGTCTGCATATTCACCACCATAAGAGTTATTGATGAAAAATAATATTTTTGTATATTGTTAAAAAGGAAAGCAATTAAGTAGGCCAAGGTTCTACATTTCTATTGGGATCTATTTCTTCTGCAAACTTATGGAACAACTTCTTTATTCAAAATACAGTTATTTGTTGATTACAACATGAATCCTTTCCACAAAACATCGCTCCATTGAGAGGTTATTCATGTAAAACAATCATATACTAATTAATATATCACAGCCTCTGGTCATGCTTATATATGACTAAATAAACATGGTTCAGTTACAATCCATTCATGGTCAATTAAGATCCATCAACATTATTATCGTTTTTAGCTCGCGGTATACGAAGTAGGCGAGGTATTGGGAGAGAGAGGGGGAAAGTGTTGGTGTCGGTGTCGGTGTCGGTGTTGGTGTCCGGTTAGACTTTTATGTTTAGGCTGGACTTAGAAAGTTTTCTGGGTTAATCTTTTCTGTTTAGGCTGGACTTAGAATAATTTTGACTTCTTATTAGGCATGAGATGCAGTGTACATTGTATACACAGTCATACATACCAAATCACATACAGTATATTCCTTTATAGTATTTACTAATAGTTTTTGACATTATTTTATTTCAGAAGTACAATATCAAAATAACTGGCGGGGGAATCCCGCAGTACCGAACCCCTGTTAGTTTTTAATTTCGTGTCGCCTTAAATGAAGGACGCCATTTCCTAAAATTTTATCAAATTCTCGTTGACCCTGAAGCTTTTGTACAACCATATCTGTGTCCACACATTTAACTTACTATATTAATTAAAAGTGAGTTTGAATCAGTTTGTGAGCTCAGTCTTTACCCGTGCACATTATTATGGAGCATTACAGTATGATTGGACACAGTTGTCATTGCGTTCTTTTATTTGCATACAAATGTGAAGGTTTACCACAGTGCAAGCTAGTGTCCCATTGCCTGTTGGAAATGATAGATTTAGTCCTACTATTGCACTGTTATTAGCTTTGTTTGTTCACATATCATCACACAAAGTTACACCAAGAACGTGCTCAAAATTGCACACCTATTGTTCCTAACTACATGTATACATGAACATGTATTCATCAGATCTATGCAATGGGATGTGTAGGCTTACTTTTGGAAAAAATGTAATCTTTATTGGTAGTTATATAATATAGTTCCTCCTTCAATCCAACCTCAATATCACTAAATATATAAATCATATTTCTTAATAAATTTATTATTTTAAATGATGTGCATTGCCAATGATGTGCAACCTCAAATGATGTGCCATCCTTAAGGGCTCGATCTTTTTGCGAAGCTGCATATATCTCTTGTATGTGATACTAACCTATTAGGTAGGAGATGCAGTGTACATTGTAGGTTTATACTTGGTGTAAGAATTACGCACAAGACAGAGCCTACAATAGCCTGTCTGAGCTCAACAATGCGTCTAGACGTGACCCTTTTCAGCTGCACAAAAGCCTCAACAAAAGCCTCAACAATGCGTTCTTACACCGACCTGTTACATATACACAAACACGTCAAATCAACTACAATATATTCCTTTATAGTAATTACGGTACTAATAGTTTAATCACATTATTTCATTTCAGAAGTACAATATTAAATATTAACCCCTGGTGGTTAATTTTGTGTCGCCTTTAATGAAGAACACCATTTCCTTCAATTTTGGTATCGAATCCCATTCCTCATCATGATTTAACCTCAAGCTTTTGCACGAACCATATTTGTCCAGGCATTTCACACCCACATCTCAGACAAAATTTCAATTGTACATGTATTCATAATGACATGTATAAGCTTACTTTTGGAAAAAAAAGTAATCTTTATTTCAAGTTTTATAATATAGTTCATGTTTCAATCCAACTTCAGCATCACTGACGAAGAAGTCAAATTTTTATTGCAATATGTATTGTCATTGCCAGTGATGTGCAACCTGAAGGGCTCGATCTTTATGTGAAGCTGCATGTTATTGAATACCCAAAAGGCGAGCTGCCGGGTTACACATAACCCTTGTTCATGATTTGCTTTCTAAATCACTCGTGTATAGACTGGATTAAGTTTTCATAGTATACATTCTCTAATTTTGCAGTCGACTATCATGTATCAGGGGTCGAAATAACACCGGACTACCTGTCTCTGAAAAGTGAAATTTCTGAAAGACAAGTAGAAATATAATTTATGTGTCCCAGGTGACAAATAGAAAAAGTATTTCAAGATATATTTTTGGGGATGATTTCTTCAAAAACTGACAGGAACTGGGTTATATACTGAATATTTTATCCTATGATCAACATTTTCTCCACTTCATTGCAACATTTTATTTGTTTATATTTTAGTGTTCAAGTTAAATTCTGAGGAGACAAGTAATAAATGTGCTCACCTGTCACCTGAGACAAGTAGTTTTTCTTTCTAACATTTCAACCCCTGCTATTTCATATGTTTTCCACACGAGTTCTGACACTAAATGTATCGGTACATCATTGTTTTCCAACCTGCAGGTCACGGATTCAGCCACATCAGCACTTTATCGATACAAGATGATACAACAGGACGTATTACAGTTCAAACTGGATATCAGCTACAAATCTGGCATACAGAGTTTTACACATGCAAATGACCACCTGCACCGTAATATTTGTATGTGTCAGGCAGCCGGACAATTTCTATCTCAACAGCAATGCCAGGCATTATTCCTTGACTCAAAAGCATTGCTATTTAGGGCACTGGATTAGTCACACGAAAGTTAAGAATTGTTATAATAACAATATTGATATGTAGAATGGGATTTTGTGGAGAATATCAGATACATGGAAGTATGACAGTCCAACATCTCCACAGCATGCTCCCCAATTCTCCTCATTCCGACTTTAATTCTTAGGTGTATTGATGCCCCACTCCCAGTGTAAATTTGTGGTCTGTGATCTACCTGAATCCTGCCTGTATCTACAGCATGGGGCATGTTTTTAACTAGAGATAAATTGCATCAAATTATGTGAAGGTGACCATTATGCTTACATTGAAGATAATTTTGAGAACATCAAGTTAAAATAGTCCAAATATCACTGATTAAAACCTTCTCCATACTGTAGCCATACTGTACTGTAGGATGGAGAGGAAAATTACAAACTGTAAATTTCATCCAGGATTCATGTGTCAGTGTACCGATCGGTCTGCCTGGGGAATCTTTTGTCTAAGAATTAAAGTGGGTACGACAGATTCCAGCTGCTGTTAAAAATAGACTCGTCATATATCACGCTGAACCAGGGTCTGAAATAAGCTATTTTCATCTGACATGTCTGATCAAAATGCACCACTCCTGCCTATGTTACAACATTGCAGACATGCATGTCTAATCAAATTTTGTGAAATGACTTGGATCAAATTGAGGCAAAGCTATTGTTAATGCAGTGGACACTAGCAAATCTATTTCAGCATATTGTGGACTGCCCCCCCCCCCCCCCCATTTGGAACATTAATTAACAGAAAGTGTATGTTAAAACACTGGGCTGTAGAAGGATAACCAGTCATATGATGTCGTACTTCGTATTAATATGTATCATGATTATTGATAGGTCAGATCAGGCCATACTACTGGTCTCTACATGTATTGTCTACATGTGTATTTTAATGTATGTTCATGTATCTGCTTTTTAGCCCTATATGGGCATAACAATAGCAATAAAATTATCTTATCTATCTGTATAATATCGTAGGATTTCCAAAACTTTAGGTCAAACCGATTTCCCATTGATCACCATTTTATCAAATCTCTGCCAACTAGTCTGATTGGTAGCGGTCCCGGCTTGGAATATTTTGATGGAAAAGATTATAAGCCGTTAACTTTGAGTTTGCGTGAATGCAGATACTTTTTCCACAAAATTTTCAGCATAATTATCCCCCTTGATACCAACATTGAATGTGTCTCTAAAATGATGCTAGCTGTTGGAATATTTTTGATATCGGATTCTATGACTCGGCATATTTCAGTTTCTTGAATTGGGTCTCTTAAAAAAAAAAACCTTCTTGGGGATCTTTGACCAGACACAAAGACTATTTTTCGAGTATAGAAACCCTTTAAGGCAAGAAGACAAAGGCATTTTCTCCTGCAATGTCAGCCACATACAGAAGAACACAAGTTATATGTACATGTATCCATAATTTATTATGATAAATTACATAACAGATTCGTGCCTTTGATGTTCAGGTACCTTTCTATGCTAACTCCTGTAATTCACTATGTACCCCAGTTACCTTCAATATGTCACTCGTGTGGTTGGCTTACCTTAGTGTCATGTGAAATCATGCTATTTTATTCCTTAAGCTGTTGAAGGGTGTTGGATTCAATCACAATAATCAACATACATGTAAGTGAGAAGTGGACTTTTGCAACATCATATTTATGTGAGCTGAATATATCAATGTTCAACTGTATGGGTCTCCTGTTGTGTAGAAAATATTTACGACTATATGATACATATTGACTGTGATTAAGTCTTATCATGGTCTCTAATATATTGTAGAATACTGATGTGGACCAGCAAGAAACATAACTATGAGATAGTATTATTTATTTTTTGTTCTATATTATTAAGTTATTAAACTTTCAATTTGCTTCCTAAGTCTTAAACCTGCTTTAATTAATGCCTTTAATCTCCAATTAAATGCACAATCAAACGTAGAAAAACGGAAGTTAAAAGAAAAAGTTAACTCCCCTAGGAGAGTTGTCCGCCCCTAGGAGAGCTCTCCCATTCAATCCAGCGTGGTTACTATAAAGGTCATTGTAAGCCTTATTCCAATCCTCTTTCTCCTGTTTGCTCGAGCAGTGCACATCTAGGGAAGTGTTCAGAGTCAATTTTACAACATTAGTTGTTGTTGTCTCGCTGGTATATCCTTTATCAAGTGTTGACTTTGTTGTTTATTCGGAACTTACTTATTGTATGATTATGTCTGAAGTTCCGACTTGTATTCCTTGTCGTACGTGCGGGCAAAATTTGTCCCCTTTGGACTCTCACACGGCTTGCTTTTCTTGTAAAGTTTTGTGTTATCGTGCGTCCACGTGCGCGGAATGTGTATTATGGGATCCGACGGCTTGGAGGAGTTATGCCCAGGCTCGTCGTGTTTTTCTTTTACATGCTTGTGATGTCCCGTCTATTTCGGAGATCGACAGACGGGTCTTAGAAATTTCTTTGGTCAATGATATGAAGTGTAATGAGGATCTTGACCGAGCTGGTCAAGACCCAGTTTCTCCCGCGTCGGTATGTATTCCATACTATCCTACACGAAGATAATTCTAGGTTGCTAGACAGTTTGACCCGGTCCGGAGATTCATTGTCTAGGGTCGATCCAAAACCCGTTCCTTTGTTACGCTCAACAAAGACCAGGTCGGTCTTGCCTGGCCATTCCATTGTCTCCGTCAGACAAAAGAATTCTTTGCCACATGTTATTTCGCCTCTGTCTATCGGTACCACATGTTTCTTCCAAAAAGAAGAAAGCTAATAAACAACGTCGTGTGTCTATTTCTCCGTGTCGGTTTAATCTGGACATAGTTTATTTAATTCCGTGCCCGTTCTATTTGTTGGGGCGAATGTTGGACTCGTTTGAGTCGGCCACGTGTTGAGTGTCTTCGGACGTACGTCGCTAAATATTTGGTTTTTGGCGGAGATTTTAAATTCTATTGAAATGATCGTCTGACGATGTTTTTCTAAAACTCTTTATGAAATCTCATGTTTAACAAATAACACAGTCCTGCATTAGGCCAGTGTGTATTCAATATTACGTCTTCACACAAACTTTGAGTTGCGACGGTGTGTTTGAGGTGGGCTTTTATTAGCCCCCAACATTCCGTTTTGTTCGGTCAGTATGGAGCCTATTGTGATGTACTTTAAACGAACAGGTTTTTGTTTCGTTGTTTCATGATTTTATCCATTGAATTGTTGTATAAATTACCAGGATTGTGAGAACTACCCTCGTTTGACGCGGGAGGTTCGTTTTTTCCCCGCCGGGGAAATCCGAGTCTTTATAAGCAGTCCGTCAATGTTCCATGTTGTTGTTGTATGTTTTGTTCGGACTTTGATTGTTTCTCACCTTCATCCATTCAATTCTTTGGTCCTACCAAGAAGGTAATCTCTTGTTATATCACGTATTATTATGTGATTTTGATATCCTGTACGGAGGTTTTATTCTGCCTCTCATGTTTACGTGTTTGTTGTTTTTGTGTACGTAACCACAACTCAACTCTATTTAAACGATGCTATAATAATAGCATAAATGGATGTTACGGGGCTTCAATGCTACGACTGTTTGTTGCATTTTAATGAGCGTCTTTGCTGATCTCTTTATGTGATTAAGGGTGTGTCGATCAACAAAGGGATCACGTGTTGGTTATCGTGAGTATGTAATCCTATTACCCACTGTTTATTGTGAAACTGTGCTATGCCTTGATACACAAATTTGTTTTATACATGTGATTTGTTTGTTTCTCACCAAGCTGGTTCCATCTGTATACTGTGTTACGCTTATAATTCAGATGGAGTTATGCACTAATTTTAATTTCTTCCCTATGAGAAAATTTAAAATTTTACTAGCGTGAGTGGGAATGTATTGGTCCGGCCAAGGATCAAGCCTAATGACACGTAAGTCGTGAAGTCTTCTATGGTTTCTTTCTACCAAGTATGTATTACCGGTACAGTCTACTAGAGCATCAAACTGCTCTTTAGTAATGTTCTTACTGTTCTTCCTCTTCTCGACAAATTTGTTCGTGTTGGGTCATTTCAAATTCTAAATTTTTGAATAACCTCATTTTTCCTGCCGGCGAGAGACTTTAAATGTTTTTCCTCTCTTCGGGAATTTAAAATTCTTTAAGGATTTGTTTTGGTTTCCTGGAAAAATCTTTGTTCTGGATGTCGATTGTGTGACTTTTTGGTTATTGATAGTAACATTGTTGTAAATGTTTAATATTCTCTCCATATAAATCTCCAGTACTGAATTTCATGTACAGGAGACAAATTACATCGGGAGAGGTCATAATGTAACCATATTCATTGACACATTATTTCATGTTCACTGACACAAAGATCCATAATCCCATTTATCTCATTGAGCTTACATTTGGTGATTAACGCTACAAACATTTAATATGTTCATCTCTACTGCGTTTAAAGAGAAGGAAAATTTATTACAATCGACTTCGGGGTTACTGTTTGCAACGCCCTTCGGTTACGTCGTGTACTTTTATAAGTTTGTATCCTGCTCCATTATGAGCATGTATATACATTAAGTTGTTGTGAATTAGGAAATCACTACGTTGTTTATCATATACAACGTTTCTCGCATTTTTCACATTACGCTTTCCTATTACACCTTTGACGACATGTTCATTACGCCGTCATGTGTCTCTCATACACCTGTGCGTCGTTCTATTACATCGGTTAGACGTTTTCCGGTACGCCATAACGCCGTTTGTCACGTCATTTCTTCATTTGCGAGATGCATATTTTATATCCATTCATCGGCACTTCCTTTGATTCTCTATCGTCGGTCGTCGGCGGGAGGGGAAGTCCGTTCGTTTGGCGTCAACCATCCACTGGTATCAATTCCTCTCGGGTTTTTCACATTGTGATTTACTTACGTTCGTCGTTTCTCTACGAAGAGAGTTCTGTTCAGACCTTGTTGTTTCCAGTCTGGAGTTCAGAATATCAAAATTGTATTGGAATCAACAGTATTTGGTCAAATGCTGTTATATGGAATAGGTCTTTGGATTATGTACGTGGATATTCTCTGAGGACGACGGCGGGATTGTGAATGACGGACTAGTCGCCTTTAATTGAATTCAGCACAGTGTTGTATTAACACAGTACCATGTTGACTGTAACACACAAACATTGTGTTGAGATCCGTTTACCTTTAGATTGTGCTTAAACAACACAATGTTTTTGTGGTGTACTTGGGGGACAGTTTTTCCGACTTTCTCCTTCAAGTACTTTATTCCTGTATTGACCGTTACACCATTGGTTAGACTTTGACATTATGGTTCTGTCTTCAACCTTAGGGTTGCTTATTTTATGTAGGACCTTACTCGCTACGTTCGTTTTTCGGGTTCGGTCTCTACAGCGGATTATTTGTCCTGGTGCCGAGGTCGTCATTTCGTTCCCGACTCTATTTCCCTCGTAATTGACTTCTTCCTTCACCTTCACCAGGATAGGAAGTCTCATATTAGCACCATGGAAGGCTATCGTTCTGCTCTGGCTGGGTGTTACGTCTTTCTTTGGTACCAACATTAGCCTTAACGATAATATCTCTACGCTTATTCGCGCCTTCGCATTACAGTCGCGTTGTACTCGCCAACTGTTACCGAAATAGGATATCGGTGTGGTTCTGTGTGCCCTGATTTACCACCTTTTGAACCCTTAGAGTCCGCGTCTATAAAAGCTGTGTCTTATGAGACGGCCTTTGTGGCGGCGTTTGCTTTGGCGTCCAGAGTGTCTCATCTTTATGCTCTTGAAAGATCTTCTATGACCTGGACAGCGGATTGGTCTTGCATTCTTTTTCGGCCCATTCCTGAATTTATCGCCAAAAATGAGTCTGTTCGTTCAGGCCCGTGCGCTCAACGTTCGTACTCCATTCCTGCGTTCAGGGATTCATAGACGTCCGTTTTTACTACCGTTAAACGGTAGAAAAAAAATGTCAAAAACTGAATATAGACAGCAAAAAACTCAAAAGTGTACGTTTTGGACAAGAAATACTCAATGTTTTTGACGAAAACTCAATACTCGAAATGGTGCAAATTATTTCAGTGATGTGAAAATCGTCGCCGATCCTTCGACAATTTGTCTTCGAACGTTTGGGGATTTCCAGAAACGTACACAAACGGAAGTGGCGGTTTTCACATGTTTTGCTGACGTAATGCGCTAACTAAACCTCAGAGACCTTTGCTCGATTATTTTTTGGGAGCCTCGAATACTCTCTGTAATGGTTC
>JAVTVY010025398.1:0-10234 GCA_036873755.1 Hanleya hanleyi
CCAGCTGTAAACCCCACTGGCAACAGATGAAGTATCCACCCTCTACTATAAATCGAACAATACACATACTCGGTAACTGATGAAACAACCGACGGTGATGGTACAGTAATTATTTATGAAAAATATTTTATTAATTGTAATAGAAGTGGTATTCATGGATATGTATTACTTGTAAAATGGGTGCATTGTACATCAAATCTAATGGATCAACAGGGGCATTGCTAGGGGGGGGGGTCGTCAGGTGCGAACGACCCCCCCTCCCTTGGACAAGCCAAAATTTAACCCACCCTCGATCTGGGCTGTGATAGGAATGCCACGCCCCTTACCTATATTCACCTATCACAGCCAGAGTTTCTGGGTTACAGGACATTCTTATCCATCACACTACTTGAACGTCGCTCGACTGGGCTAGAGCCCAGTCTAGCCCGAAAACATCGGCTAAGGAGTCTAATTTTTTTTTTTTTTTGATTGTTGTTGCTGACCCCTTTAGCCCGAATCACATATACAGAACGAAAAGGAAAAAAATAAATAAGACGTCAGTCGCTCGAGATCTTTAACTGCACACGGCGTGAGGAATTGAGACAGACGCACAAAAAGCATTTTGTCGAATAAATAACATGATTTGGCATCTCCAGCACTATGACAACCACCTAATGACTCCTTTAATTAGATGGAATCTGCCATCAAACACGGATTTTGTCATTTTGCCGTTGGGTTTCTTTCGCCATAGTTTACAGGGACATGCGCAGAATGGGGTTGGTCTTCTGACTCACGTCATCAAGAACCAATAGCGACGTGTGTTTATTCACGTGATCAGGAAGGTCACGAGATCAAGGTCATATTCTCACAAAATGTCAGAAAGGCGCGAAAACGTTAAAATCAATGGAAGTTTTTCCTCACACATTTGATCACATTTTGTCAGCATCAAAACAGTCATGAGAGATGGTACATGGTTAAAGAAGCTCAGGTCGGTCAAACTGTATCAAATTGGCATATTTTTTCTCTCCAGTTTCGTTATTTTCGTCAGCGAAAAGCCGCTTTTCGCGAGTCAAATTTTTATCGCGAAAATTTAACCTAGGCGCGATCTGGGCTGTGATAGGAATGCCACGCCCCCTTACCCTAAATTTACCTATCACAGCCAGAGTTTCTGGGTTAGAGCCCAGTCGAGCGACGTTCAACATTGAACTACCATCACACCGCAAGACTGGGCATCTCCACCTAAATCAGTGTGCCACTTCAAATTCGTATCGTACCTCTTGAGATCGACCGTATTTGCCATCTATCATACGAGAGCTCCAATATGCACTTTGAGTATATCTAGTTACCTCCCCTCATTTTGCTGAAGCTGGAGCACAGGCCGGTTCCGCTTATACATTATGTCAGAAGTTCATGAGAGACAACCAGTCTACATGCACTATAAGTGGCCTGGTGGTGGCCTTTGCCTCCTGGCTAGTGTAAGTCTGTCTTTCACACTTCGTCTCTCATGAACTTCTGATTATGTACATGTACACTTGAGATAAACTTGGCGACTTCATGTAATAGTTTGCATAATATCGAACACAAACATTACAATTCTGACTGCCAGTAAGTAAATAAACAGTATGTGTTAAGGAGAGCCTAAATTTAATACAGAAGTGAATGAAATCAGAATTTTTTTTTCCAAAAGAATCATTCGAACATATTTACAATCTTTCCAATAATGATTGTGATCACAATTATATTGGCCTATTTTATATTTCTGTCTCTTTGCTCTGAATTATCGACTACAGGTGCTGAGATACCTTCTTCCTATTCTTACTATGCGAAAATATTTTGCGAATAAACAATCACGATCGCGCTGTTTTACATCTGACGGGCCAACAACACGTGGTCAATTATTATTTATTAATTTGGCTTCTAGAGGCCTATATCATTTCGGTATTCCGGTAAAAAAATTAATGCACTATATTATATTACCGGGTATGCATCAATCTCATTAAACACAGATCCAAAAACCGATTCTATAACCCCAGAATCATGCTATATTGATAATTAACTAGTTGTAGAAAAGTGGGGGAAAGTCGACCTTAGTTACCGTAAGGCACGGGCTATAATTTTGACAATCATTCATAAAAAGTGATGAAATACCGTAACTTCAATACTAACAAATTAAAACTTGCTTTTTCTTTTATAAATTGAATTCTAGTATTTTTTCATTATGAAAGAAGGAATAGCTTAAATCAGCGACAGGTAAGATGGGGGTCATTTTCTAGATTTAGTTTTAATCAGATTGACCCCCCACCGGTCCCCCCCCCCCCCTCTCCACAAACTAACCTCCTTATATTTATTGAACAAATACCTCCACCCCACCCCACCCCAACATACTCTCTTAACTCTGCCTGAGGGGTACTTCCCCTCCCCACCCTCCTTGTCGGTTGTTTGCTCCCAGCCCCGGAACGACAAAAAAATGAAAGCTGATACTCCGTGACTTTGTATAGATTTTCTTATTGGGGTCATTTTGATCCTATTTGCATAGCGTTGGCTGCAATGTAGGGTAGCAGTGATATTTTCGTCAGCATTCTTCGAAATTTGTGCTTTTCTGCATGAAATATTGGGTAAATCCTATTCTATTTCATATCAGATTATCATTTACTAATTTATCATGCATTTTTTTTGCAAAGAAAACGCCGAGAAAAAAATTCGAAAAATCTGACCGAAAAGTCGGTCCAAAAATGCATTTTCTGAAAATGACGTCATGATGGCGGCCATCTTGGATTTGTTTACCTTTTTTAATAGAGCTTGACCCAAAGATATGGTGTGGTGAGTTTCAACCCCCCTCCCCAAATCATATACATTTCTGTAAGTCTCGAAATTAATTTCTGTACGTCCCGAAATTAATTTTTGGACGTCCCGAAATTAATTCCTGTACGTCCCGAAATTAATGTCAACCCCTCCCGAAATTAGTTTCTGTACGTCCCGAAATTAATTTCTGTACATCCCGAAATTAATTTCAGTGCGTCCCGAAATTAAGTTTCAACCCACCCCGAAATTAGTTTCTGTAAATCCCGAAAATAGCACCATGCGACTTCCAACAAAAACCATACCATCCGTCGTCTACATGCGGAGAGCTACAAGACACCCCACACGGTGCATTTGGACCACGGATGGTCCATCTCTACCCCCAAACACCTTCCTTCACACCCCCCAAAATGCCCACGTTGGCTACTACTCCTACTGATGACGTGGACATCCCTCACGTCGTGGTCTACACACCGAGGGCTTCACTTTGACAGCTCACACGACGCATTCGGATGAAGAATCGTCCCTCAATCGCTCAAACACACCCCCACGCACCCCTAAAACGCCCGCTTTCGCTACTACTCCTACTGTTGACGTCACAGATGACATGGACATCCCTCAAGTCGTGGTCTATTTGACACCCTTCACGGCCTATTAGGACCAAGAATGGGCCATCAATCACTCAACAGACCCCTAAAATGCCTGCTTTCTATACTACGGCCATGATAAAACCGGACTATAGACACCAGTCCAATCCAACGCTACCCCAAGAGAACTTCAAAATAAGGCCTCATACGCACCAACCGGACCACTATCGGTCCATTCAAATACACTGTTTCTACTGTGCATGCAAAGGCAGACGATATTTCCACCCCATACCCATCCAGTTGGACGCTTCCCAACGAGAGCTTCACATTGATACCGCACACGACCCAATCGGACCATTATAGGTCCACCTCGACACTAAAACGTCAGTTCCAATGCCATTTTCGGACAATTCCCTCTCTGCACATGCGTAGAATGTTGAAAACGGACGACACACTAGTCCAGTCGGATGGTCCCCCGACTAATGCTTCACGATGACACCTCATACGACCCAATCGGACCAATATGGGTCTACCTAGACCCCAAAACGTCCACCCCAGCGCTACTTGCCAAATGTGTATGCGCACAGTAACTTTTCAAAAAAAAAAATTCAACGCAATGCCTCGAGACACCTTCCATCGTGTTCTACAGCTCGAAATGCAGAAAACAAGGGGCCACACCCCACACCGCAAATGTCCATGAGTGGGTTTCCCATTAGGTTAAACATTGTCCACTGCGCCGGAATGGGCATACACCACTGCCCTCTGATAGGTATATTAGGGTATTTTCAACCTTGCCTAGTGTGGGCTGACTCGTGGTGCAGTGGATAATGTGCCCGCTTCTGGAGCGCGCAGTACGGGTTCTACTCTAGCTAGGATCAGGGGGATTTCCATTCTATCGCGGTATGGCTATGTGAAGAAACTGAGGGTTCCCCACTTGCCATTTATGCTGGGCATATAGCTGGCGATATTGTCGGGGACCATGTTAGATGACATCCATTCCGGGAGATTAACATTTGAAGTCACTGGGGTCTTATGTAGGGGCATATCACTCTGCTGGGCCGTCACGTGACCGGAAGTGACGTCGCAGAAAGTGACCCGGTTGTGACCTGTGACAAGGGTGTGACCCGGATGTTACGTGACCGGATGTGACGTCATAATGACGTCATCGCCACGTCACTCCGCAGACCCTCATTTTTGACCCTCATTTTTTCGACAGAATTTACGCTTTCTATACTACTTAGCCCCCGCAATCAGGATTTGCTTCCGCCGGCCCTGGGTCAGCTATTGATTGTGATCAGATAAATATATCTATTAATTGTCTTATCATAATTAATAACTGATAAGCTAAAAGCTCCTGTGATCTGTCACAATTAATTTCGGGACGTACAGAAACTAATTTCGAGACGTACAGAGATTAATTTCGGGACGTACAAAACTAATTTCGGGGCGTACAGAAACAAATTTTGAGACGGGTTGAAATTTATTTCGGGATGTACTGAAATTAATTTCGGGACGTACAGAAATTCCGAGAAAAAAAATAAATACAAAATTACAACAACAAAAATTAAAAATTAAAATGTTATTGTATGTCCCCTATGAGCTTTTCACACAAATCTGGAATTCTCTCGGTACTGAAAATGAGACAGTAGACGTATGGCAAGCTAAGGTGCTTTTTATTCAGAATATCCGAAATTCTAATTTGTCATATCAGAAATTCATGTCCCTCAAATTGGATTTCCGATATCCGAAATTATCACTACTTTGGATATGTGGCGACAATACTGGAATAATCAAGCTGATTTATTTTATTTTTGTTTCAATCCAAAACCTGCCCAATCAGATTTTCCTGGAAGTTTACATACTGAAATATCAGCCTCGAAAAAATTACGATGCTCCATTGTATAAAATGGAGATACGATTGATCAAAATGCGCTCCTCGGCCTGATTTGGTATTTTTGAGGCATTTACAGTGAGGATTTTCTCTTATAGCAAAAATAAGATAAAACCAAAATAATTTTGTCACACAATATATTAGGAAGTTTGTTTATTGGACAGAACCAGGAATGGTTTTGGTTTGAGGTGTCATATTTTTGCTACAGGAGAAAACCCTTCATGAAAATGCCCCAAAATAAGCCAGGGAGCACATTTTGATGAATCATATCTCCATTTTTATGCAACTGAACATCTCAGTTTTTTCGAAGGGGATATTTCATTATGTTAACGTCAAGAAAAATCTTATATGGCAGGTTTTGGAGTGAAAAAATCGGCTTTATTACCATCACAGTAGTATACAAAGAGTAAAACGGTAGGATAGCGCCTCACTGCGCATGCGCAGAACAAAAAATGGGGAGGTTTGGGGGGTGTATTGGGGCGTGATGAGACGAAATGGGGCGTGGCCTGAGTGGATATGTGTGTGGGTGGGTTCAAAATGGCGGACTGTAAGTAGCCGCCATTTTGAACCCACCCACTCACCCCGTGCAATTTTTTTTTTCAAAATGGCGGCTACTTACAGTCCGCCATTTTGAACCCACCCACACACCAAAGGTCAATGAGTGCATATTTCCGGCAGAAAAAAAAAAGTTCAGGCAAAAAAAAAAAAAAAAAATGTATTCATGCGCGGTGATGCGGTTTGGCCGTGGTTTTGGCGGTGATTCGGTCTCCGGAAAAAGCTTCCGCGGAGAAAAAGTAGTCCCTAGATAAAATGGTCCGATTGGGTCGAGTGAGGTATCAAAGTGAAGCTTATGTGAAGGGGCATCTAATGGGCTGGGTGTGGGGTTGAACTATCGGCCTTCTGCGCATGCGCGGTGGCCGAAGGGTATGAAAATAGCCGTGTTGGAGCTAGGGAAGCCCCTAAGGGTCCGATGGGGTCGAGTGAGGTGTCAAAGTGAAGCTTATGTGAAGGGGCATCTAATGGGCTGGGTGTGGGGTTGAACTATCGGCATTCTGCGCATGCGCGGTGGCCGAAGGGTATGGAAATAGACGTTTTGGAGCTAGGGGAGCCCCTAATGGACCAATGGGGTCGAGTGAGATATCGATGTGAAGCATTCGTGAAGGGGCATCTGATGGGCTGGGTGTGGGGTTGAACTATCGGCATTCTGCGCATGCGCGGTGGCCCAAGGGTATGGAAATAGCCGTTTTGGAGCTAGGGGAGCCACAAATGGTCCAATGGGGTCATATGAGGTATCAAAGTGAAGCATTCGTGAAGGGGCATCTAATGGGCTGGGTGTAGGGTTGAACTATCGGCATTCTGCATGCAGTGGCCCAAGGGTATGGAAATAGACGTTTTGGAGCTAGAATTCCTAATGGACCAATGGGGTCAAGGCTAAAGGTATCAAGTGAAGCATTCGTGAAGGGCATCCTGATGGACTGGGTGTGGGGTTGAAATATCGGCATTCTGCGCATGCGCGGTAGCCGAAGAGGTATGAAAATAGCCTTTTTGGAGCTAGGGGAGCCCCTAGTGGACCGATGGGGTCGAGTGAGGTATCAAAGTGAAGCATTCATGAAGAGGGCATCTGATGGACTGGGTGTGGGGTTGAAATATCGGCATTCTGCGCATGCGCGGTGGCATGTAGCGAAAGTGGACATTTTCGGGCAGTACATGAAGGTATTTGGGATCGAGATGGGCTATTCACGGTTCGAATGCGTCCTGGAAGGTGTCATCTTGTAGTTCTCGGGTGTACATTCCGATTTGGGGGATGTTCGCGTCATCTGTGACGTCATCGGTGACGTCATCGGTACGAGTAGTAGCGAAAGTAGACATTTTCGGGCAGTACATAAAGGTATTTGGGTCGAGATGGGCTATTCACGGTTCGAATGCGTCCTGGAAGGTGTCATCTTGTAGTTCTCGGGGTGTACATTCCGATTTGAGGGATGTCCGCGTCATCTGTGACGTCATTGATCACGTCATCGGTACGAGTAGTAGCGAAAGTGGACATTTTGTGGGTGCGTGGGGGTGAGTTTGGTGTAGAGATGGACCATCCTTAGTCCGAATGCGTCGTGTGAGGTGTCATTTTGTAGCTCTCGGAGTGTACAATCCGAATTGAGGCATGTCCGAAGCATCTGTGACGTCATCGATGACGTCATCAGTAGGAGTATTAGCGAAAGTGAGCCTTTTGGGGCAGTGCAGGAAGGTATTTGGTGTAGGGATGGACCATCCGCGTTGCGAATGCGTCGTGTGGGGTATCATGTTGTAGCTCTCGGAGTATAGACCCTGATTTCAGGGATATTTATAGCATCTGTGACGTCATTGGTGACGTCATTGGTACAAGTTGTAGCGAAAGTGGGCCTTTTTTAGCAGTGAAGGATGTTGTTGGCCTTTTGGGGCAGTGCAGGAAGGTATTTGGTGTAGAGATGGACCATCCGCGTTTTGCGAATGCGTCATGGGATGTCATGTTGCAGCTCTCGGAGTATACACCCCGATTTCAGGGATATTTACAGCATCTGTGACGTCATCGATGACGTCATTAGTACAAATTGTAGCGAAAGTGGGCCTTTTGAGGTGTTTGGGGTAGAGATGGACCGCTATGGTCCGAATGGGTCGTGGAGGGTGTCAAAGTGAAGCTTGTGTGGGGTAAGTCAAATTGGCGTGTTTTTGAATGCAAGTCGCGTCAATCTGCGCAGGCGCGGTTGGTTGTAGTAAGTAAAGTGGCCATTTTCGGGCAGTACATGAAGGTATTTGGGATCGAGATGATGGGCTATTCACGGTTCGAATGCGTCTTGGAAGGTGTCATCTTGTAGTTCTCGGGGTGTACATTCCGATTTGAGGGATGTTCGCGTCATCTGTGACGTCATCGGTGACGTCATCGGTACGAGTAGTAGCGAAGTGGACATTTTCGGGCAGTACATGAAGGTATTTGGGATCGAGATGGGCTATTCACGGTTCGAATGCGTCCTCGAAGGTGTCATTTTGTTGCTCTCGGGGTGTACATTCCGATTTGAGGGATGTCCGCGTCATCTGTGACGTCATCGGTGACGTCATCGGTACGAGTAGTAGCGAAGTGGACATTTTCGGGCAGTACATGAAGGTATTTGGGGTCGAGAGGGGCTATTCACGGTTCGAATGCGTCCTGGAAGGTGTCATCTTGTAGTTCTCGGGGTGTACATTCCGATTTGAGGGATGTCCGCGTCATCTGTGACGTCGGTACGAGTAGTAGCGAAAGTGGACATTTTGTGGGTGCGTGAGGGTGAGTTTGGTGTAGAGATGCACCATCCTTAGCCCGAATGCGTCGTGTGAGGTGTCATTTTGTAGCTCTCGGGGTGTACATTCCCAATTGAGGCATGTCGAAGCATCCTGTGACGTCATCGATGACGTCATCAGTAGGAGTATTAGCGAAAGTGAGCCTTTGGGGCAGTGCAGGAAGGTATTTGGTGTAGAGATGGACCATCCGCGTTGCGAATGCGTCGTGTGGGGTGTCATGTTGTAGCTCTCGGAGTATAGACCCTGATTTCAGGGATATTTATAGCATCTGTGACGTCATTGGTGACGTCATTGGTACAAGTTGTAGCGAAAGTGGGCCTTTTTTAGCAGTGAAGGATGTTATTTGGTGTAGAGATGGACCATCCGCGGTCCAAATGGACCGTGTGAGGTGTCATCTTGTAGCAACGCCCACCAACACCATTCTTAATGCTTCAACACCCTGGTGAAATAGCTCAGAAACTCTGATATTCCATGGAATTGTCACTAATTCTTCGAAATGCGGTGATGCCCGTCAACGCCCGTCGTTACACCTTAACACTCTAACATAACGCCATGATATAGACCAGAGAGAGAACAACAACAACAACAAGGATGACACATGAGGCAGCAACAAGTAACCAAGTTTTTTCATATAGTTTATTCTCCCCAATGTTACATCATACCCACGCTGGGGGAGCCGCGTTTGGGTATATTTACAATTCAAGAAGATTCTTATCAATCAGAGGCCACCATTTTGCATGTTTCATATACGTTCCTGTCCGTTAGATGTATTCTTGTCCAATCAAGTCTCCATTTCAGAAAGTGCCATCTGAACCGTTTATTCTAATCATCGTCGGGCAGGCCAGGATACCGTTGAGGCAACATATCCTCAGATAGTTGTTTTGCGCATTCTGAGTATCTATCAGTGCATGGGTGAATACTTTCATCCGATGGGGGTGGTGGTCAGTTTAACCACGAAGAACGTAACATTGGTCAATATCTCCATTATCCACTTGGTGTTACAATTCAAGAACACTCTTGTCCAATTAGAGACCACCATTTGCATCTGTCATATTCGTTCCTGTCCGTTAGATGTATTCTTGTCCAATCAGAAGTCTTCATTTCAGAAAGTTCCATCTTCAGCCATGTTCGCTTTGAACCGTTTATTCTAATCATCATCGGGCAGCCCAGGATACCGTTGAGGCAACATATCCTCAGATAGTTGCTTGTGCATTCTGAGTATCTATCAGTGCCTGGGTGAATGCATTCACCCGATGGGTTGGTCGGTCAGCTTGGTCACGAAGAACGTAACATTGGTGACCCTCTCCACTGTCCATTTGGTGTTGGGGCGTTGTTGTTGGGCCCATTTCAAGGGATCCACGGTGTCCAGTTTCTCCAGCATCGTCTGTAGCGACACTCGGTTAATGATGGTAAACGGTTGGTCAAATACCCAGATGTTACTGCTCGGGTAAAAGTATCGGATTTGGTCTGTCTCCTTATGCCGCAGCACATAACCAAACGCCAGATTTAATTTGAAGGACGTAGCTTGGTCATTGAAAATGGCTTCCATGCAGCTGCGTAGACGGGCGAGGTCGGTCAGTCGGAAATTGTAGATATCTTGAATAGGGCGATGACGGTGGAAACAGTGCCGTATCATGGACCAGTGGCGCCGATAAATGTCACTCACTGGCTG